>APFE030786166.1:55015-142051 GCA_000404065.3 Pinus taeda | reverse complement strand
GATGATATGTATTGCACTCGGTGCCATTTTGATATATTCACCTTTACATGGTATATAAATGAGCAAACTTTGCATATTTTGTCTCTATTGGCTTGGAATAATGGTTTTAAATCTTAAAGATAGTTTTGATTCATTAAAAATTAATTATTTAATGTATTTTTCTAAAACCGGTTCGTTTAGACCTAATCAGCCCAGTTCGACCAGTTCCAGTCGGTAAACTAGTTCATTAGGTGGACAGGTCCAATCATTGGTTCTGGTCAGTAAACCGGTTCATTAGGTGGACCGGTCCGGTCGCCAATTCCAGTTTTAAAAACATTGGCCTCATCATATACATTGGATTGGTGCCAAGAATCTTCTGAGATATCTTCAGGGCACAATCACTCATGGACTAAGATACATTGTCGGAGATGTGAAGCTGCATGGCTATTTTGATGTTGATTGGGCTGGCAGTGTGGTGGATTGCAAGAGCACTTTTGGATGATGTTTTTCTTTGGGTTCTGCTTTGATACCCTAGATGAGTAGGAAGAAAAAATCGGTTGCCCTGAGCACCAGTGAGACCGAATACATAACTACTAGTATGGCCTCCTGTGAAGCTGTCTGGATGAGGAAGCTCTTCAGTGAGTTGTTTGGACATGTGCTAGATACCATCGTGATCCTCTGTGACAACCAGAGTGGGATCCGATTATCAGAGAATCTCGTGTTTCATGTTTGCTCCAAGCATATAGATATCAAGTACCACTTTATCCGGGATATGGTACAACGATGAGCAATAAGGCTCCATCGCATTGGAATTGATGAGCAGGTCACTGATATTCTGACAAAACCCCTGGGGAAGGTCAAGTTCTTGGCCTTCCGAGAATGACTTGGAGTCATGGAGAGACCCTCTTGTGAGGGTCCTGTATGATATGGACATTGAGCTCTCGGAGCTCCGAGGGGCTTGGGGTACTTCTTGGAGCGACGAGCAACCATAGGGTGAGTGGTTCAGCCTTCCCCTAGTGGTTTGTTGTGTACAGGGTGAGTGGTTCAACCTTCCCCTGTGATACCCCTTGGCGACATGTAGGCAGGATGAGTGGTTCATCCTTCTCCTGCTGAGACATCCTACCCATGCAGTCTGGGACTCATGGGAAGTACCTCTCATCTGGCCAACAAATAGGGAAATGAGGATAGGGACCATAGTACTACCGATAGACGCATCGTATACTACCGTACTCCCTATGCTAGGATGTCGATATTGATCTGGGATCAATTGGAACTGACTTCAGGTCAGTGAGAGTGATATGAGACACTCTCTTTTGATTGGAACTGACTTCGAGTCAGTAAGAGTGGTATGAGACACTCTCTTTTATCTAGGACTGACTTTGGGTCAGTAGAGAATGGTATGATACATTCTCGATCACTTCTTCTTCTTCATAGTTCAGCAAAGCAAAGCAGTGCATTGATGGCAGAGATAGTACCGAATGGTAGATGGATTAGCAGTTGGAGTCCTCCCTAGTTGAGAGGGAGTGTTAAAATTGGCAAATAGGGCCAAGCTTCACATTAGTCATCTTATTTATGACAATTGATATTTTTCTTGAATTCCTCTCTCTGAGAGTTGTAGGATTGATCTAAATATCATCTGATTCCGACATGTACAAATAAAAATATGAATTTATTTATATTATAGACAAATTGTCAAGGTCGGTCAGCGAGCAAAACCGACATTCAAACCCCCAACTCATCCTCAACGTTGCATATAAAAGGAGACCTCAAGTCATTTTCACCATCATCTCATCTCACATCTCTCTCTCTCCTCTTGTGATTGGGCATGCAATTCTAGAAATTCTTCTCTCTCACATATGCGAAGGAAAGGAGGACAGATTTATGTTGACCAGCATTGACCAAGCTGCAAGGAGGTTGTTTGACTACATTGACTTCAAGCGTTGACCTGTTTTGACTTCGGTTTGGGTGAGGCATCTCTATCCTAGCAAGCTAAAGATCTGGCACTAAAACCAAGGTAATCTGACCTCTCCTTTGACCAACGTTGACTATACTAGGGCTAGCCACAAGGTTGACTTTTATTGACCAATTTTCACTGGACTTTTTCGGACTGTTTTCTGCTGATTACACTTGTTGTTGGAGGCTAAAGTTGAATGGGTTTGACCAAGCTGAATAGAGGAAGAATTCTACCTTGTTGACCAGCGTTGACTTTTTTGGTTAGGGCTTTTTGTTGTTGCAATAAATTATCAAAATTGTAAATGGTACTATCTCTCTCTCTACTGAACTATTGAAGAATATAAGAAGAATTGATCAAGGGTTTCCCCACATTGGGGTTTGTCTCTGGCTAGTGCCACATCTTATGTCCTCTTGTCTTGGCTTGTCTTCTACTATTTATGTTTATGTTCTATCTGCATTTTACTATCATGTTGATGTGATTGCTAAATTGCATATTGATATTGGGCTAATAAAGAAATTGAAGTAAAATTGCTCTTAAGCATAGAACATACCATTGTTGCCTAAAATTAACATGATCAGGCTGAGATTGACCAAGGAAGACCAAGCTGCTTTGAGGAAGATTTGTTGTTGATTTGACCAACGTTGACTTTTTGGTTAGGGCTGAAGTTTGACTGCAGTTGACTATAGAAAATCACAGGGTTGTTTTGACTTTGAATTGGGCAAGTCAATTTGACTTTTGTACTCTCTCTCTACTGAACTTTTGATTTAAGAATAAGAAGAATTAATCAAAGGGTTTTCCCCACATTAGGGTTTTTCCCTGACATCCGTCAAATATGGTGTCCACTTGTATTGGCTTGCCTTCTACATTTTGTTTTATGTTCTATCTGCTTTTACTGTCAATGTGATAATTGTTATTGCCATTGAAATTGGAAATTTCTATTGCGCTAAGGAACATTGAAGTAAATTGTGCTAAGCATAGAACATACCATTGTTAACTAAAATTAACAACTTGATTGTCTCAAAGAACCATGCAGAGCATGGTCTCCAACTGTTGATGCGATGTTATAGAATGTAGGAAATGAAGTCGATGCTCCCTGAATTTCCCCAGATCTGGGATGTAGTTTAGGTGGTCTCCAACAACCTCTAAATCAGAAAAATAAGACCTTTCACCAAATTCTTTCAACTCTAGGAGGAGAATCTCCTTCCTTACTTTTTGAGTGATGGAGTTGAAATAATTCACCACAAACTCCAATCCAAAGAGTTGTCGTTGTGAGGTAGACGAACCTATCATTCCACCTCTGCAACTTGGCACTTTGCCAAGGAGCCATAATCAGCTTGAACCTATAGTTAAAAAAAATTCTAACTTTATTCAAAAACCTTATCCACAACATCATTCTCTTTGATTTTCAATCCCAAGTGCATTCTATGGTTTTAAAGGATTATTGTACATTTCTCCCTTCGTCATTTTCTTCGCTTTTTCATCAGCCTTAGTTGCCTTGAGATGCCACTATAGGAGAGAAATTTAAGAATTTCAAAGTTTCTCACATGTTGCAAAGCATCGTCACCCTTGGAAGTACATAATTGGAGGTCTTATCTCACTAGTTCGCAATCCAATTTGACATCATTCATCACATAAAGCTTTCCTTCAAGTTTATAATGTTTTCGGTTACGATCTTCTAAATTAGTTTAGCATCCATGATGTTGTCAACACATTTCATGAATCAACAACAAAGACAAATTATGACTAGACATCTTGTAGATGTTATTTCATATTTTCAACTTTTTGTAGATAATGTTTTTGACATAAAGACTCGTTAGACTTGTCGAAAATTCCCTATGTCCTACCTTGTTGGCTACATCACATCCATTGAATTTCTTAGCACTAAATGGAACAACATTTTCCCTCTCCTAAAATCATTGTAGGTCAATGCTTCTATTGTTGATAGGAATGATAGGGATTCTAATTCTTTGTATAAGATTGGATTCTTAGTAATTAGTATATTTGTTGCATTTGCATATAAGTAATTATTATTGAGATTTTTGTGTCAATGCATTTTTGGTTTATTCTCATGCATAGTTGAAATTGCCTACAATTAGAGCTACTTATTTTTAGTTACTATTTCTTAGGATTTTGTTGAGCATTTATCTTGTAGTTTGATGAGGTAATTCTCTTGTTTTAAAGTTATATAAGCTTGTATTTTTTTAATAAAAGGGATTCAAAGTTTATTGTCACACAATATGTGTAGGAATTCTACTCATCAGTGATTCCATTCCACATTAGAAACCCCCCTTGCATTGGAAATAACCAACATAAAGTGAAGGCATTGTTTACCAAGGTGACAATAGGTGGGGCTTCTAAGTTTGTTGTGGGATTTGCGCTTGGTAATTGGAATTGTATTTGAGCAAATCTTGGAGATAAAAGGCTCGTGAATTTGATATAAAAATGATGGAATTTAGCAAGGTGTTGATGGCCTAAGGTTATGTTCCTTCGAATTCATAGGTGGCCAATGTTATTTGGAGTTCAAGACATTGTGATAGTATCATGTCATGTTGGACACGGTGCGACTTCTAAAGCTTATAAGATCTACATTCCAACACAACAAAGTATTGTGGTGAGTTGAGGTGTGATGTTTGATGAGGATGTGTGGCCCTTTAGATAACAAAGATCTCATTTCGTGATTAGAGGGAGTGAGGAATTCGTTGTTCCCAAACTTGATTAATTATTCAATTCGTTTGGTTCTCAATTGGAAGTGTATTTCCAACTAACATGTGTTGGGAGTCAAAGGATAGAGAAGAATCAAGTCCAAGCGTGGTCAAGGAGGCGTGAGGATGGATATACGATCACACTCTACTCCAACACATAGGAAGACAAGACGACTTAATTAGGCATTGAAAGATGCATAGGAACATGTAAGAGAACCCATATCATCAATTAGGGTGACTATACCTCCTAAAAGATATGCTAAACATATTACATTGACTTCTTCCATTTGCAAGCCTTCTAATTGTTTTGGGGAGAGATGTGATGCCTTGATGGAGGAAATTATTATTTAAGGTTAATAAAGATTATTCTTTGGAGGACATTGCCTTCTCTAGGGGCTTTTGTTGTAGTGGCTCAAATACAAATTTAGCACAACAATTTGAAGACCATCTTAGCATGTAATATAGTTGCATCCCTAAGCTTTCAAATATTGCACCCATCAATCTTAGAGCCAATTTCTTGGTTTCCTTGAACTATTACCTTGCAACGTCTCTAAAACCACATAACTAACTATCATAAATACTTGATTCATGGCAATTCATCTAATAAATTGCGTGTATCGAGAACAGTGTTGTGAAAATCATGATATTATCATTTTATCATGAGTTTTTCAATAGAACAAAAAATCGCGATTTTTTTTCGAGATTATCGCGGGTATTTTTTTTTGCTCCATTTTTTGGAAATTATCGTGATTTTTTCCAAAAAATCGTGATAAAATCGGAAATTATCGCGAGAGTTCATGGCAGTGAGGTTTTATAACGATTTTTTTGGTTTTTTGTGAATTCATTTGCACAATCACGCGCGCGGAAGGCAGAGGAGCATCGGAGAGAGCTGGGAGACGTTGCTGGAGAGGGTTTGAAGTTTTTTCAAGTGCTTAGAGGAGAAAATCAAGAAGAAGAGACCAACTTCTCCAAAAAAACGGTATGGGGATCAATTTTTTTTTGTTTTCATTGTTTTTAAACATTGTTTTTGTATTTTTTCATTGTTTTTGGTTGGGTAACTTGGTATGGGCACCAATTTTTTTTTGTTTTCATTGTTTTTGTATTTCTTCATTGTTTTTGGTTGGGTAACTTGGTATGACTATGGGCACCAATTTTTTTTTTGTTTTCATTGTTTTTAAACATTGTTTATGTTTTTTTCATTGTTTTTGGTTGAGTAACTTGGGTTTGGAATGGTTGTTTTTTGTTGGGTATTTTGGGTTTTCATTGTACAATGTAAAAATTAAAATATTAAATTGTAAATTTATAACTTGTAAATACTAAATTGTAATCCTTATTTTCCCATAGGTTCACAACTTCACCGAAACACCATTCAAGTTTGCAACTTCAAAGTTCAAAAACAAACATGCCAAGGAAATTGGATCCTTTCTGGGAATATGGTGAGCCTAAAGCTCCGAATGATAGACTAAACTTAACTTGCAAGTTGTGTGGCCACCCTATGTCCGGGGGGGTGTACAGGTTGAAGTATCACCTTGCACAAATCCCTGGAAATGATGTAGGGCCTTGTTCAAATACAAATCCTGAACTCATCCAAAGAGCCATGAAAGCATTGGAAGTTTTAGACCAGAGTAGAGAGGCCAAAGAAGAAATCAAAAGGCAACTAAAAAGGTCAACTAAAGTAAGTGGCACTGGTTCTACTGCAGTGTCAACCAATCCAGTAGCTGCCACATCATTTTTTGTTCCTCGAACCACACCTGGTTCACAGCCATCTATCAGTTCAATGCTAAAAAGAACTAAAAAAAAACAAGCTGACAACTTGCTGGCAAAATTTCTCCTCTGGAGTGATATTCATTTCAACATTGTAAGAAATAATCCATTTTTCCAACCTGTTGTTGATGCTATTGCAAGTGTTGGCCCAGGGTACAAAATCCCTTCTTATCATGATTTCAGAAGTCGGATTCTTCAAAATGAAAAGCTTGACTGCACCCAAAGATTGGAGGATTTTAGGGCATCATGGACACAAACAAGATGCACTGTTATGTTAGATGGTTGGACTAACCAAAAGGGGAGAACCCTTATAAACTTCTTGGTTAGTTTTCCCAAGGGGGCTATGTTTATCAAATCTGTTGATGCATCTGCACAAATCAAAGATGCAAAAACTTTATGTGATTTCCTAGATGTGTTTATTTTAGAGGTGGGTGCAGAAAATGTTGTCCAAGTCATAACAGACAATGCTGCAAATTATGTTGTTGCTGGCAAGATGCTTATGGACAGGCATCCTACTTTATTTTGGACACTTTGTGCTGCACATTGTATTGATTTGATGTTGGAGGACATAGGGAAAATTCCCTTTGTCAACTATATTGTTGATTCATCCAAAAGCATTACAAAATTTATATATAACCATAAATCTGTGCTTAGTTTGATGAGAGGATTCACCAACAACAAAGAGTTGGTGTGCCCCACCATTACACGATTTGCAACTAGTTTCATATCTCTTCAATCCCTCTTGATTTCTATGTGGGATGTGAAGAGAATCTTTCTTTCATAGGAGTGGCGTGCTTTGCCAACGAGCCGCAAACCAGAGGGAGAGGCCGTATGCGGACTAGTTCCTTACGAAGAAGACTTCTGGGTGGGAGTGCAGGAGGTGTGCGTCGTTACAGAACCTTTGGGAAAGGTTCTTCTGTTGGTTGATGGTGAAAAGCCCGCAATGAGCTATTTGTATGAGGCCATGGACAGGGCCAAAGAAGCCATTCAAGCCTACTATGATGATAAGGGAGATGATGGGTTTCAGAGACAACTCCTCCTATGGGGAGTGATTGATGAGCGATGGAACAACACACTCCATTGTCCCATTCATGTTGTTGGGCTTTTCCTGAACCCCACATTTTTTTACGCATGTGGGTTTGTATTTGATGCTAAGATCATGAATGGATTCTTATCCTATGTCCAGAAGATGGTGCGATCTCCAGAACAACGTATAGAGATCTCTAAACAAATTGAGACATATAGAATGGCAGGGGGCACATTTGGCTTTGAGATGGTTGTCATTGATAGGACGATTAAAATGCCATGTATTTTTTAGTTTGTAACTTTGTTTCAAATTTCATTGTCTCTTCAAATTCCATTTTTTTCTTATGTTTATTTAAAATTTTATTTGTAATTTTGTTGTAGATGCATGGTGGAAAATGTATGGTGGCAGGGTACCCCTTCTGCAAAAGCTTGTCATTCGTATCCTCAGCCAAACATGTAGCTCTTCAAGATGTGAGCGCAACTGGAGTGTATTTGAAAAAATACACAACAAGAAACGCAACAGGTTAAATTTCCAAATAAATTTTTGAATTCATTAAACAATATTTTTTTTATAATTATTAATTATTATTTCATGATCTTTGTACAGATTGGAGTCCCAGCGACTTCATGACATGGTCTACATCTACTACAATCTTCGATTGTGGGTGAGGCAACTTGAGAGGACACCTGATGTGGAGGCCATCTCATTAGATGAGATTGACACCATTGCTGCATAGAGGGTTGAGGCCGAGACACCTCTCATGGAGTTTGTTGATGTTTGGTTAGTGCAGGATGTAGTGGAGGGGGAGGAGGAGCAGGAGGAGGAGGAGGTGACACCACCTGCCCGGGCTACCCCTGCCACCAGCAGAGGACGTGGTCTACCTCCTATAACTCCTACTTCTAGTTCTTCAGCTTCTAGAGCACATCAAACTCCACTGCCATCTCCACCGGCACAGCCACCAACATCTACATCTAGAGGGAAAGGAAAAGTTGTGGCATTTTCTCGCAAGAGGGGCAGAGGAAATCAATAGGATTAGACTTTAGTTATTTTCTTCATTTTCTTGTATATGACACTATGACATGATGAGATACATTATTATATTTTGCTGATATTTTGAGGCTGAGTTGGGACTCAGGAGTCAGGACTTACTATTCAGGACATGATTCAATGTTATGTGTGATTTTAGCACTAGAAATGACCTTAAACATCTTATATATTAATTCTTTTATCATATTTATGTGTCGATGTATTTATTTTATGTTGTAGATGGTTTAGATATTAAAAAAATTGAAAAAAAATGAATATTTTTGTACCAAATGATTATTTCCTGATAATTATGATTTTTTCCGATTTTTTCCTTGCGCCGATATTATCTCAATAACGATTAATGCAACATTGATGGAGAACATTCATGTAATTTGGAGGATTATTGTTGTGCACAATTCATGAGAGATAAATGTGTTCCCCACTACATGCACTACATCAAGTCGCTCTTCATAGCATGGCATTGCAATGCATCAATGAATCACTTGAAGGGAGTACGAGGAGCAACAACAACTTCCCAACAATTGACTAAAATAGTGATAGTTGCATTAGATGACAGGTGGGCTATAAAGATGTGATCAATGGAAGGCTAAAATTGAGTGTCACTAGAGTCGAAAGACGATACCTACCTCCAATGACATGTGGAGTAAGAAAAGGTGATAATTGGGTGTTCTAGATTGAATAAAGGAGTGAAAGATGAAAGGATATCTTACACCCATCAACAAGCCTTGAATGCTAGAAATACTTCTCCAAAGCAATGGATCTTCACTAAGGAATGTCCTTAAACTTCCCCATTGTTCCTCATCTCATTGAACCAGTGCTTTCCAAAAAAAAAAAATCTTCTTTTAAGATGGTATTTCTGTTGATATGATTTGTCCTACTTTTAGGAAGATATTTCTTTTGATATGCTTTGTCCTTATAGATACACCTGGATAATGATCTACCATTAACTTCTCTTCCTCAAAGGTCAAACATGGCCGTCCAAAATGTCGCTGCCTACTCCTTTTGATTTCATTGATGCCTTCCCCTCAATAAGGGGCACTCTAGAGCATAGTAAATGTGTGACACACCACCATATTTTCTCTTTAGGGCTTTCTTGTAATTGCATATTTTATATACCTCTCTTTGCTTCCTTAAATGGCTTTTTACTCCTTTTGGTTTCATTGATGCCTCCTCCTCAATAAGGGCCACTCTAGAGCGTAGTAAATGTGTGACACACCACCATATTTTCTCTTTAGGGCTTTCTTGTAATTGTATATTTTATATACCTCTCTTTGCTTCCTTAAATAGCTTTTTGTGTTCCAAGTTCATTGTGATGGAAATACTTCAAACCCTAACTGACTTCATCCAAGAAAATGGGCATTCACATAAATGACATACTGTTTGTAGACCTCCCGACATGTGTTTCTCTCCATTTCCAGGTACAGCCACCTAACATAAATGCCAATCTCACGATATGTTCTTCAAACAAGAATAACTCTAGCAACAAGAAAATTTTCAGAATTCTCATGGAGATTTCATTATGATTCCATGGAAGCTTGAGAAGAGACCATTGGTTCAACCAAAAAGAACGAGAGGAGATCTACTGAAAAATAAAGGAAGCACCTGAACTCCACTTAAAAACCTGCAAAAACATTTCTCCACCCTGGTACATCCACCTAATATAAATGCCAATATCCCAATATGCCCTCCAAACAGGTATTCAACTCTCGCAACAAGCAGATTCTGGGAATTCACATCAAGGCTTGGGAAAAGACCATTGAATCAATCAAAATCAACGAGAGAGGAAATCTACTGGAAAATAAAGGAAGCCACCGAACTCCTCTCCAAAACCTGCAAAAACACTTCTCAACCCTTGCAAACAACTTCCCAAAAGGTTTTAGATGAAAAAATGGAAGCACAACAGGGTCTATGTAACAGAAGACAAAACCACTAGATTATAATATAGAACATTAGGGTTCCTTTTTTAAAGTGTTTTCTCTTATATTCTTTTTTTTCCCATTTTAAAATCGGTGGTGGGTTCCATCCCTTTTTGAACACAAGCAAAGCAGTGAATAGTGAAGCAGAAAAATATGTTCTTTCAGCAGCTGTGGGTTTTTATGAGTATAAATTCAAGGGAACGATTTTTCGTCCATTTTCAGAGCACGAACTATGTCACATGGTTCGGGTTCGGCAATGATTAGGTTCAGTTTGAGTTCAAATTTTTGATAAGGTTTGGATGAGGTTCACGATTAGGTTTGTCTATATATATATATATATATATATTATATAATGAATTATAGGATAAAATAGTAAGAAATCAACATCAGTAAACATAAAAATGCTATCACAGACATGGAAACTACAAGGATAAATTAAAAGCTTGAGTTGTGACATGAGGTTACGAGTTTTGATATATGGACTTGGTCAATGGCGATGAACCTCAAAAAAAATTAAGGTTCGACAAAATTCGAACCTCAAGGTCAAAGTTCAACACACCTTGTGACGTAGAGCACGAATTCAAGTGGTGAATGTTCTTTCATCAGAGCACTAATTTTTTCCAGGAACAATAAATGAGCAGGAAGCGCAGACAGCAAATGATGCATGACAACTGACTGCACATTCGAATAGTGAAGAAATTGAGAAATCAATGAGTTCAAAACCCGTGTCTATAGTTCTTTTCCAGTTTTTATTTTTTCTTCCACGACCCTAATTTTTCTGAGTCTTTTCAGCAGCCACTAACATGGAGATAAAGAAGCAGAGAAGAGTTTTCGAGAAATATTTAAATGCAGACTCACATATTCAGCCAAATGAAAATAAAACAGGTGACCGTAGGAGAAAATATGCGCTGTAAACAAGCGAAAGATGAAAATGAAGTGGAGAGAGCAGACTTCTGTGTCCGAATTCTAGTGGCAGACATCAGAATCTGTATAAGGTTGTAGAGTTAAATGTAGGGATGCATGTTACAAGCATTATTGGAGTTCAAGATCCTGCTACAGAGTACACAAATCTGTAGCTATTTTAAGGACGCACCCTAAATCTCCAGCAACACAGTAGGGCATCCACCCCCTTATTAAAAAACAAAGAACACGAAAAGGACTAAAAAGTAATGAAAGAAATAAAATGAGTAAAAAAACCTTGTCCCACCCTACTTGTACAAATAAAATTTAAAAGAAACAACGCTTTCTTACCTTTTTCCTCCAATCTTCTTTTGGGCACTGCAGAGGGCACTCCTTTCTCAGCAGCGTGCATATTTTAACAGAAAACAGTGAGAAATTTCCATGGGTGAGTTTTATGTGGCAAATCTGTTGGTCAACTAAGATAAATATCAGAAATTCTAAACACTTCTTGAAAAACAGTATGATAAAAACTGATTAAACGTTAACAAAATGTCACTATACACCCCCAAAAAGGAGTTAAGATAAAGATCTCCAAAAGTAAACAGGATTAATGAATTAATTAGCCAGAGATAGCTAGCATGTTCTCTGGCGTGGATTAGCTAGCATGTTCCCTGGAGTGGGTTTTTTATGTGTCAAGTCTGTTGGCCAACTAAGATAATTATCAGGTATCCTGAACACTTTTTAGTAAAACAGTCTCATAGGAACTGATTAAACGTCAACAAAATGTTAAAAATAAAACTATATACCCACAAAAGAGGAGATAATCTCATGGTCTGAAAAAGCAAACAGGATTAATGAAAAAAATTACCAGAGATATCTAGCATGTCCTCTGGCAGCAGCGAGAAGTCTAGTCTAAATGTGTTTCTTGAAATGGAATAAATGTTTTGGTAAGTCTCTTTCCATCTTTCAATTAGAATTTTTCCCTTGTTGACAATGCGTGCAAAGTGGCCCTGGATTGGCAAATGTCACAAAAAATCAAGGGAGTATTGTCCCAACAGTCAAAAAACCGAAATTTCAGTCACTCAAATGTGTGAGGTACCAATTCGATATCACTGTTTAACTTTCCGTCCTGTTCCTCTCAACTATTTGGTCGACTTACAATTTCTCAAAGTGATTTGACATCACCAAAAATCACATACAATTCCACCCGTGTTTGCTGTAGCTTGGGAATAAACTCAACCATAGCAAATGTTGTATATTCTATATATCTTGATAAAATTTGTACAAGGTCAAATTTACCAACTGACTGAAAGCCTGAAAGCATATCACAAAATCACGCAATAGTATCATAGTATGATTCCAATGATATGGACCAAAACACACAACATCAGCAGCTTCCCATTTCTGCTTACCACATCAGTAAGACATGTAATAGTGAATAACTGAATCATGCAAACGCTAATAAAAATATATCATAAATGCACAGCTTTTTGATGTTGTTTCTTGTAAAAGCTAGACATGAACATGTATATTTCATTCCTCCATGGTTTTCCAACTTACTGAAACTGTACAAGAAAAACAGAAGGAACGAAAATAAGTTAAGCCCCTAAAGTCAATTCAGTCCAGTGATGGTGGTTGAGAAGAATATCCTTATCACCCTCACTTGGGTCGAAATCCCACTTGTGACATGTTTGCTATGAATGAGATAGTTGCTGGCAACGTACCAGCAATCTCATTCTTCCTCGTGGGTTTAAGAGTGAGCCCAGATATAACATGTTAAAAAAAGTGACAACAAATATTAAGACAACTTGGAATAATAAATTATAAACCCAAAAATCATAAATTACTTGTTGATAAGGTAGATGATGGTCCAATCCGTTGACCTTATTCTATATGTAGTTAAATATACAAGTTTTTACTGATATTGCAATAATTCACGGTCCCGGGTGCGGAAACATGTGCTGAACAAGTATAATCCGTACCATTTATGTAGGTACACCAATAAAACCAACTGCAAACATTTAAAATTTATTTGTTTGCATTGCTTAAAGTTGCAACAAATGACAAGAACATTTCCCTAAGAATCACTGGACTGTGCTGTGTCATCCTTGTGTTTTACCATACCAGTATCGACAAGATGAGGCATTTCTGCTGCAAGCCAAGGAGCAAGCCCTAGGCACAATGCATGTGCAATTCCAAAACGGGGACTGCCACAAGAAGGACATCATTCAGAGCGAACACACACACACAACAAAGCCCTAATTAAACTATTCCTAAATTCATGGAATAGAATAGTGTACATACCAATTCTTGGCCCACAAAGGTTTGAAATGAATGGTCAAGCAAATCTTCCCTCCCCTGTACATCTGCAGCATTTCAGTCATTGTTAGATGTACTGAAAAAAACTCATGCATAAATGATAAACCAGAACTTATTAAATCTCAATGTAATTATTGGGAATATTAATGTAGAACAGAATCCCAACATAGGGGCATGCCACTGTAGTGATATAGCTTGCAACATCATATAGACAACAGGCACAAGTCCACGATGGTCCATTATGCATTGTACCAAGACAACTGGTGGTGTCAATACAACCGAATGACATGCTACACATCAACCCGAACTTACAGATAAGATATTAAAAAGAGAATCTTATGACTTTTAAAGAACATACGTAGCATCAAAATTGTATCAAATGCACTAAACAAATTTAAGAATCAGAAAAACAATTATAATTAAAACTATGATTACAGTATAAGAAAGGAAATGGTTAAATTGCCGAAGAAATTGCATAAAAATGCAACTTTGGTTCAGTAAGCCTAAGCTCTGGGAAAAACCAAAAAATAGGGTCGAGAAAGATAATACCCATAATTACAAATGAACGAAGAATTTTAAAATAAACATTAAAGCTCAAAAATTTCCAAAACCCCATGCCCAAATATACGAGACTGAATGGATCTAACCTGATACCAATGACTGAAATATTTCAACAACCAAAGTCAAACATTTAAGATGAAAGTTATTTGGTTTGGTGATAAAGCAGGGATGGTGTTATTCCATTCAGGGTTCAAATCCACCCAAAGCAATGTGTGTCTCTCATAGGCCGGCGTGCCCATATAAGCAGGTGGTTTGTGGTTAGGACCAGCAGCAAGTCCCTGGCCAATTTGACCAAGAGAAAGTCCTGCAGCTCAGGCAAAGAATTGCTATCACAAGTCCACTTTCTTTTGTTGACAGGAAACATCTATCACAACCAAAAAATACATATGCAGCTATGCAATCATAAGTGTACGAAGTCGAGAATAACAACAATAAGTAACGAGTGAAATTAATTACAAACCAAATGAATCAAATAAACGCAGCACATGTGAGCTTACAAATACCCAAATAAAAGTCTGGGAGCCAAATTGAGAATAGAATTTTGTCAAAAGGCTCTAGGTTGGATGGCGAAGAGTGTTTCATAC
Source organism: Pinus taeda (assembly GCA_000404065.3). Classification (NCBI taxonomy): domain Eukaryota; kingdom Viridiplantae; phylum Streptophyta; class Pinopsida; order Pinales; family Pinaceae; genus Pinus; species Pinus taeda. The sequence goes on along the minus strand of APFE030786166.1, from coordinate 127,298 downwards.
CCTCACCAAGGTTTATTTCTCGAAGGCTGTCTTCTCGTAGTTATTTCATGCTGTTGGGCCAGGGACAAGTCCCGATCGAAATTGACAGGATATATACCCTACCTGGGGCATCTTAGCCGGAGTTCTCCAGTATTGCAAGCCGGCTACATTCAATTGCAAAATTCCCTAACGGGGAAGGGCAGACGTTCCACATTCATGGGAAGCATCTTATCTCCAAACCAAAAAATATATATTCCTATGAATTTACGAGAACATAAATAAATATGTACCTTGGCAGTTTTCCCATCGAGCTCTGGTAATTCGATTTCGGGAGCAGTGGCCGGGTATGTGACAGGAATATCGAATTGCAGATCGAATTCATATTTGAGGAGATTGTGAATGTACCAGCACTTGCCAGTCCATCGAGTGCCATCTGCGTTGGCTGAGATCCTGAACCAGTCATTATCGTTGGCTTTGTTCATACCCATGTATTTGATGAGGGATTGGTACTCTTCCTTGAGCCGTTGGGTCCAAGCAGCTCCATCCCTAGGGCCTGCCCTGGTAGATAGCAGAGGTATCTTCTGCACAGTAGATTTAGTGTTCGAATCCCATCCCTCCATTTTCTCAGTCTATTGTTCCGCAACAGTTGTCTAGACTTTCGGCTGGAAATTTCTCTGCGTTTTTCGAAGGTTGAGTAAGGAATATGAATATTTAAACGCTGTTAAAAAAATTACAAAGTTGAAAGAGGAATATGAATATATTTAAGCGCAAAAGCAAGTGGGTATCACAACTAAAATGGCTTCAATTATTCATCACGAACTGATTTTAATGGTTTATATTTATTTTATATATCCAGGGTTAAATTATTTATAATTAGCTACTCTCTCCCGGAAGACACTCGCTCAATATGAAAAAATGTTAGTAATTCATGTAAACATTTTGTTTGGGTCAAAATTATATTAAAAAATAAAATAAAAAGGTATGAGCACAGATTTTTGTATAATTAAAATTAAAATTATATAGTTAAATTTTTAATTATATATTTGAAATAGGGGTGTACAAATGGAGGCTACAAATGTCTTGGACAAGTGTCTTCGTAACGCTTGTATTACGTAAAAGTGGAGGTGGCAGGGTAGAGATAATGTCACAGTAATAGTAATGTGTATCATTTGGTATGTTAAATTCTGGCTCAGGTGATGAACAGATGATAGTTAAGGATTTTTGTACAAGGAGGCGAGGTTCTCACCTCGATCTCCATCTCTAGTTATCTCTTATTGTCAATTATCATTTGGTGGTCGTTTTCAGTTATTCTGCCTTGGGCTTCTCCGTATGGAGTCTCGGAAGTGTAATGTTTGAGTTGGTTGGAGGTTATGTTTGTTTGTATCCCACAAGCTTCTTTTGATCTCGATGAAGTCTACTTTGTTGGTAATTATTCTTCATTTCAATTTGCTTTTCTTTGGGAAGGTATTCTACCAATTTCTCAGTTATAGCACTTTATGGGTGGTCCATGCTATGTTGTGGTGGTAATTTGAATTATTTGTGTTAATAGTTATTGGTTTCTTGTCGTGGTGGTGTTGGAGTTTGTTAGTTAGGTGTTTCATTTTTTTCAGTCTAACACCACTGGTAACTTTTTTGGGTTTTGCCCTCTTTTTTTGAGTCACTACAATAGTCTAAGTCTTTGTCTTTGTTTCAAAGTTCGGCTGTTCTAGTGTATAGTTTTGTGGATAATTGCTTGGTAATGACCTTACAATGTGGGGAGCTTGATAATTTTTTAGGTTTGGGGCCTGTCAAATGTTTTTTTGTTGATGACCTCATTATTTATCAATTTCAATTTCAAGGTACTCCTCGTTGTTAGTCCTCCTCCTTCATTCGCAGAGATCTCATAAGTGGTTTCCTCATTATTTATCTGTTGTTGTACTCATGACCCCGAGGCAGCAAATGAGCAGTCGATGAGGTGATGTAAACATTGGGCATAAAAGGGTGTGCCCTTTCTCCTATGATTTAGTGGTCACAACTTTCGATTTTGCTCCTCTTGAGGTGCGGAAGGAGCTCTTGACACTGGAAGGTGTGAAGGTAGGGGATCGCCTCTATTGTTCTAACTCTGAATTGATTAGAAAGGAAGGTAAATGACTTCCTAATCTTTGTATTTTTCAGAAAAGAAGGTTGCAATTTATGGGTTCATTGGCTTTAAACCACCAAACCACAAATTTCATGTGTCTCCTCTTCAAGGATAAGTAGGCAGAAACATATAATGTTTTCTCAGCATTGGAGGATGTCAAGAGGATGCTATGTAATTTACGTTTCTCTTTGGATAATGATGATGCTCGTTTGGCGCGGGTGGAGAGATTTTTTGGAAGTGATTTTGGGTCGGGAGATCTCACTGATCCTCTAGTAGATAGTTTGCAAACCCCTGCGTTGATCTCTTTCGACAACGACTAATTGGTGATGACAGGTATTGTTATTTTTTAGTTTGGTAATGGTATTTTGTTTTGGGACTTTTGGGATGGCCTACAATGGCATTTATGCATTCTTAGATGCTGGGAAATAATGTATGTAATTTTGGTCTTGGGGTACCACAAGGTTGTCTTCATGTTGTTTGGGTTGCTGGCATTTAAATAGTATGTAATGCATCAAAATTTTCAGAACAATGATAGAGGAGATGTTAGCGTTTTCTATGGTGTGTAAGGCTTCTAAGATTTTCTAAATTGTTGATGCATATTTGGATACAATGTTGGTATAACATACTAAAATGTAAGGGTTTTGAGGCAGAAATCTTGGCTTATAGTTTTGTTTGGGATGTGGCCAAAAGAAATTTTTATTTACCTATCCTGAAATTGAGGTCTCCCTAACCTGTAATTAGGGTCTCTCGATTCGAGTTTCTTGGTGTTATTCATTATGGGTCTCCAACGCTATTGGAGTTTTAATTTGAAGATTGGAGGTCTAGTCAAATGTGACTTTGTTGATTTGGGATCGTTCGTATGTTTCTTCTTTTCTAATGTGCTATCTGTTTGTACTTATAGGCGTCTTCACTGTTTTGAGTATTGTAATATATCTAGTTACTTGGTTGTTATGTAGCAGGAGATTAATCTTACTAAGGGTTGCTTTTGGGATCTAGTGCTCAAGGCTATCGTTTGTGGCCATCCTTGAGCCACCATTAACTATGTAATTAGTGTTTTGATATGAAATACAAAGATATATATTTACAAAAACATAAATTAACTATATAATCATAAATTTAAGTAAATAAATTATAGAAACCCAACTTTTCACAACCCATGGTTTTGATAACGCATGGTTCCTCCCATGATATTCTTCTTTACTATGGTACTCGAAGTTTTGACAACCCATAGATGGTTTTGATAACCCATCATTTTTCCCATGGAATTCTTTTTTAACGTAATATATTTAGAGGCATAAAATTTCAAAAAATTAAGTTTTGGGACTCTAGACTTTTCCCATGGTATTCTTCTTTAAAATTATAATTTAAATTTAAAAATATTTAATTTAAAACTAATTTTAAATTTTTATAAATTATAAATTATAATTTATATTAAATTATAATTTTAGGGCCAAGACTGTGACCCTCGAAGAATTCAACCAAACACATTTTTCAGGTTAAAAACATTATAACCTATATGTGTATTGAGTTTTTAAAACCCTGTATTAAATTATAATTTTACGGTCATGGTTGTGGCTTGAGTGACCCTAATAGTTAAGAGCATGTGTTTCCTCCTAAGAGGCCACAAGTTCTAATCCAAAGGAGGGTAGATTATGTATGCCTTTGTAGACTTTAGCAATTGCATCACTATGTGGAGGTGGGTTTCTTGTTGCATAAACATGAGATTTATGTTATGTTGGTTTGTTTGTTCTTTCATTTGTGACAATTTCTCTCCCATAATGAGTTGTAGAGCACCTGTACTCTTAGTCCAATCAATGGGTATTTGGTTAGTTTCATATGAATGGGTGTTTAGTACAACTGCTAATATGTACATAAGTTTCATGGGTATTTAGTTAGTTTCATATGAATGGGAATTTAGTACAACTCCTAATATGCACATTAGTTTATATCAATAAGTTTATTGGGGATGCTATCCTCTAATGTGAAGAAACATCCCTTCAACTTTCTACTAGATTTTACTTGGAATATATATATGAAATGAAATATACTTACAATTTTTTTATTGTTGTGTTAAGAGATGCTTTCTATCGAATCAAATGAAATAGGTGTGTTATGTGTGACGTTAATGTTGATGTAGAAAAATATTAATACTATATATGGAAAAAAACAATTTTTACCGACTAAGGTATGATATAAAGTTGGTGTCGACTTAAAAAGGATATTGTTTTTATAAAAGGAAGAGATTTTGTGACCCGTTAGAGGGATTAAAGAGGATAGAACTCAACTTCTATATGTTTGGAGAAGGAATTGAAGATGACAAAAACTAGCCTAGGTTCATTTTAACTTTAGAGTTATCAAACATTTAAAAGGATCAAATTCCTTTAGTGCAAATTTTTCCTCAAGTTTTTGCATTAAAAAATAATTTGTACACAAATGGATTTTATTCATCTCTTGGTGCTTGATAGATCTATGCTAAAAGATAGATCTAGGCTAGTCTACTCATATGTTGTCATTGTAGTGAGCCAAGAGGCTTCTCCCACTGTTGGAATCATGATTGCCAAGACACCAAAACTTGCAGGTGTTAGTAAACAGACGCATCGCCAGAGTTAACAGATACACGAGAAGCGGTTAAGCACATGTCACAAAACACATGGGAGCATTGATTTATCCAATTTCCAACAATCCCCCCCCCTAGCACAAGCCGAGTGCGATTCAAACTCGAGACCTTTGGCTTTGATACCATTTATTTGAATCACGATTGCCATTACACCAAGACCTGTAGGTTTTAGTAAACGGGTGCATCACCAGAGTTAACAAATCCATTAAAGGTGGTTAAGCACATGCCACGAAACAAACGGGGAGCGTTGGTTTATCCAATTTCCAACACCCACAACACTAGGGGTGGGAGGCACGAGTAGTGGAGGAAGATATGTCATCTCTTTATGTGACATTAATGTTTATTTCAAAAAATATAACATTTCTACAAACATGTTTTTTTTCATAATTTGGGAGAGGGATTGGAGAAGATAAAAAATTTACAGAGGATAGAAACTAACCAAGATCCATCTTAACCCTAGATATATCAAGCACTAAGATATATCTAACCGTTACTCAAACTTTTGTACTTTAAAAAATGTTTGCACCTAAAGAGATTTGTTCCTTTCCAATACTTGTTAAGACTCGGAGTTAAGACGGATTTAAGATAATGTACATTTGTGTTCTCATTGAGTTGAGACACACTTTCCATAACACATTTGGAGTAGATAACATTTCTACAAATATATTTCTTTTTGTAATTTGGGAGAGGGATTGGAGAAGATAAAAAAATTATAGATGATAGAAACTAACCTAGATCCATATATCAAGCACTAAGATATATCTAACCTTTACTCAAGCTTTTGTACATTAAAAAATGTTTGCACCTAAAGAGATTTGATCATTTCCAATACTTGTTAAGATTTGGAGTTAAGACGGATTTAAGATAACGTACATTTGTGTTATCATTGAGTTGAGACACACTTTCCATAACACATTTGGAGTAGATTTAGCAGTTATTTCTGTAACATTAATGCTAACTCCAAAAGAATAATGTATACAAATAGAAAAACTTTACGTCTCAGGAGAGGGATTAAAAAGGATACAAATCAACTTGTATATATTCAAAGAGGGAATTGAAGAGCATAACAACAAAACTATAACTACATTAACCCATATTTCTTAAGTGTAAATCAAATCATTTTAATTGCAATTTTTTCTTCAAACTTCAAAGAAATATATAACTAATAGATTTGATTATTTTTAATACTTGATAATTCCAAAATTAAGATAGATTTACATTAATTAAAAAAAAAATCAAATTAAAGTAGATCTATATCTAATATTACATAGGTTACATTAGATGATACATCTATTCAGTACAAGATATAAAACACATCTAAATTATCATGATATAGCCATTATTTAAGGCATAATGAAAGTCCTTAATGACCCATTTTCAAAATGAGATTAAAGTTGATAATACATATCTTAATAATAAATCTAACATTTTTAAAATGTTGCAGGTCTCTTGAATGTGTAAAAGAGTAATTAAGGCATTGAAAGAATACTAACTTGCACACCAGCTCTAACTAGATGGTAGATTGGTTAGTGCATCAATTTGGGCTATGGTAGAACCCTCCCATCATAGACCTGCAATCCTCCTAAATTTTTGTTTGCAACTTGAGATCTTCCCAAGTTATTTTGGCACATAAAGTTGTGCAACTTTACTTTGCATTGCTATAGGGGCTTAGCCAACTTATGCCTACTACAACCAAACTACTCTTCTTCACCTAATTCCTACTGATAAATTTGCTTAAGCTACAATAATGAAGATGCACAACTAAACCCAACACAACCTAGTTCATTTAACAATAAGCATGCGACTAACTACAACCTTCAAAAATACATAGTACTTAAAACTTAGAATACATATAAATGCAAGGAACAATAACATCCAACATACATAAAGAATCCGTAATTCACAAGTATGGGTTGCACCCAAGGTAGGTGCCTTCACACTTTATAATAGGAATATTGTTTTCAATGTACAATAAGGGAGCACATCCAACTACATGCGGCTCATTTACAAACTATAATTACACTAGACACAAGTACTAGTAAGAATTGTCTATCCAACCCCTAGAGCAACTACATCCTAGCCTCTTGTAAGTCTTGTATCCTTCTCTTTATCACTTAATCAATACAATTTGTCCCACTGTGCCCAAACCGTAAACTTGGCACAACTGTAGAACTCTTTGAATGACTTATGATAGGCCTTCAAATAACAACAATAATACTTCACTCCTTAGCTCAATACTTTAAATGTCAACCCAAGGTTCATACAATCTTAAGAATTGTTATGTATTATGTGTGTAGACCCACACATGCATTTATCTATAGGAATGGACTATTTCATCCAGGGAGCACCTTAAATTATTTAATATGGGAGAATGAAAGGTAACAACTACTCAATCAATCATAAATACAAAAATTAAGACTCAAGTGCAAGGAAATATATAAATTAAGTAAATGAAGGGACTGTGGAGCATAATTTAGAGGAACAAGCAATTAATGACCAATCACCACTTATCCTATTAGTGGAAAGAACAGGTACAAGTTTACAAGAAGGATGTAAAGTTGCAAATCTAGGTGAGTTGATATGAGTTGTTGGGTCAAATGTTGAAAATCTAGCTTGGAAGGTGATTATGCATTAGTCAAGTGCCATAACATGCGTTGAATCACCAAAATTCTCTCACAATAGAATTAATCATATATTTCTTAAGTTTGGACCTTAAGCATAGAACCAATAATTTTTATTTTATTTTAATGGGCACTTTTTTTATAAAGTAAAGAGGTCAACATAAGATTGTATCATGATCGTTGATATCAAGTGTAGAGGTGCAATCTCAACCCTCCATCACTTCATAGATTAGGTAAGAAAATTATAAAAGAGGAAAAGGGGTTACTCGAGAGATTAGTTCAATTTGGCACAAAAGTTGGGCATTCAATAGTGACAGGAGATCGAAGTGACAACAGAGTTTGGATTAATGAAGAGGATATCTTTTAGGGGAGATGAATAGACTCATGGAGGCCAAGATATCAGGCCATTTAGGTTTATTTGATTGAGCAAATCTAAGGTCAATTCACAGGGCCGAATTGGTTAATTCATGTGGGTTGAAGAAGGTTGAATTGTGGACTGGTTAGTTGGGCCGATTTGCATTCGACCGTATAACTACTTTTTTGTTGGGTTGAAGGGTTGGAATTTTTGAGTGATTTGCTCCTATTAAATCCATGAAAAATAATTGTTGTACTAAATTGCTTGAAGGTGAATAAAGAGACCAAGTTTGCTTATTTTCCCCACTTTGGAGTTTCTAGGGTAAAAACTATGTCAAATATTTTTATTTTCTTAGTGTATTGTTTGTTTACTTCTATTGTACATAATAAGTTAGGAACCTAGAGTATTTCTTGTTACATAATTTTAGATATGAGGAAATTAATTTTATTTTTGTTATGATAATTTTTATTGAACAATAAATCTAATATAGGTTCAAGAAAACTAACATGGCATTAGAGCAGTAGTCATTGAGTACAAAACCAAGGACATTTGATACAGGGAATTCACTCAAAGGAGTATGAGTCTTTAGCAAGCAAGTGTCTTAGTTATTTAATCCACCATGGCTACTAGTGTTAAAGATGAAGAAAGATTGGAAGGATCCTCAAATTATCTTCAATGGAGGGTTTGAATCACAACTCTTCTTAAGGAGAACAAACTGTGAAACTTCGTCAACACCACATTTGTTCCAGCAGTTCCAAATTCAATTTCCCTAGACTTGCATGAGTAAAAGAAGAAAAGGTACAAAGGATAGTTATGGATAGATTCAAAGATCACCTTATCTCACATTTGTCTGAGAATATGAAAATGAAAGAAATGTGGGAAGCACTCGCCAAGTTGTACTAGAGAGATTATCATAGTCAAAATATAGTATTGAGGGACCATCTATACAACACAAGGATGCCCAAGGGTGAGGGTGTAACTTCCTATTTGACTAGGATCACTCAACTATAGGATGAAATGACAATTGTAGAAAAAATTATACTTAAACATGAACTGGTGTGTATAGCCTTAAATGGCTTTACAAAATAGTGGGATGTGTTTTTGAAATGCTTTGTGGGTTGAGAACACCTTCACACTTGGGAAAGAATGTGGGAATATTTCATTCAAGAAGAGATTAGAGAAGGGGCTTAGCAAGGTGAACATAAAAAGAAATTTGAGTAAGAAGAAGAGAATCTTACACTAGTTGGTAAGGGTAAGATGAAGGCAAGGAAAGGGCCAAAGAATGGGTCAACTTAGAAGGGAGAGAAGAAAAATGACCTCAATAAGATAAAGTGTTTTTCTTGTCATAAGCTATGACACTTCACATCCAATTCCTTAATAAGAAAAAGGGCAACAACAAAAAAAAAAGTTGTTGCTACAGTGTAACGGAAAAAAAATCGTATACTAGTTAAGCAATCCAAAATAATTGGAATATAAATTCATCCGTTAAGGATAATAAATTTTATATTGAACAATGTAAAAAGAATTGATATGAGATATGATGATTACAAATGAAGGCCCACTTATATACCTAGGCAGGTGCTCGTTTATGAAGGATCATGTTAGTAGAGACATGCCTCTTTAATTAACTAATTATTGTTTAATTTAATCATTATTTATGATTATTATTATTTATATAATTTATATTATTCACATATATTTTTATTCATAACATACAACTAAAGTAGATGAATTTGCATCAAGATTTGAAAATGAGTTTTCACTCGTTGCCTATTTCTTGAGTTTAGTATCACCAACTTGTGGTATATTGACAGTGGTGCTTCTTTCCACATTATGGGTTTGAAGGAGTATTTAATTAGTAGGGGAAAGAAATAGACTTCTATATAGAACTTAGTGACAATACCAAGTATAAAGCAGTTGGAGTTGGAACCTTAAAGTTCCATAGGGAGTCTATTAAACCCTTATTGGTGAAAGATGTGTCAAGTGTTCTCAAAATGACCAAAAATATGATTTATATTGCTACCTTGGAAGATAGGGGTTACGTTGTGACCTTTGAGGGAAGAAAGGTGTATATTCAACCTAAGGATTCCAGGACAACTAAAGTGACATGAGTTAGAAAAGATAACCTATTTAGAATTCAATTTGAACCAACATAAGCATTGTTGTGGCAGTCTAGATTTTGGTGTGTTATGGCATACAAGGATGGCTCATTTGCACCATGGACACTAATGTGCTTAAGAAGATTGTGACAAGGCTGCTAGAGTTCAAGGTTGAGCAACATGATCTGTGTAAGGTTTGCAAATTATGACACCTCCTTTTTTATCATCGATACTAGGGCCAAGGGCATATTGGATATGATACATTTAGATGTGTGTGGGCCCAAGTCAACAATGTCCTTAAGTGGAATATACCACTATTATGTGAACTTGATAGATAACTTCTCTAGTAAGATCTGAATATACTTCTTGAAAAATAAGGACAAGGTTTTTTGTCGGTTCAAGGAATCCAAAGCCATTGTAGAGAACCAGACATGGATAAATATTAAAATACTCAAGTATGATAATGGAGGTGAGTACACCTCAAATGCCTTCAAGGAATTTTATGCACGTGAGGTTATCATAAAAGTGTTGACAATTTGATACAACCCTAAGCTAAATGGGGTTGCAGAGTGGAATACTGGAGACATTATTGGAGCGGCCAAGGCTACATTACATGAGCAGGAGCTACCTATGTTTTTATGGGCAAAGGCTTGCAACACTGTCGTTTATTTGCAAAACGAGAGTCCACATAAGGTGTTGGGAAGGTTGACACCTAAGGAGGATTTTAGAAGAAACAAGCCATATTTGTCACACATTTGTATCTTTAGTTTTCTAGTATATTGCCATGTTCCATTAGAAAAGAGAACTAAGTTGGAACCTAATACGGAGGAGGGAATTGTTGAGGGGTAGAATGAAACTTCAAAAAACTATAGGATAGACATTCTAGCGGAAAACAATGATATTCAAGGATGTGAGGTTTGAGGAGTAAAGGACCCTTAAGAGGCCTCACAATATAAATTCCTATACAATGGAGGTTCAGGAGTAGGTGAAACCAAAGACAAAGATAGTGTATACACCCGAAGTTATTGCATCACCGAGTGGTGTGCATAATGAGTAGGCCAAGAAAGAGGAAAAGAACAAGAAGAAAATTGCTCCTCCCACTCAAGCTGAGACTCCTAGCATAGGGAGGACCTCTCACGCAAGTCGAGACTCCTAGCATAGGGAGTAAGAGGGCCAATTGGGAATAATAAAAACTGAGAGATGCATAAGAGTATGTGAGTACTCGACTTAGATATTCAGCGAGACGGAGAAAGGTACCACAAAGATATTAATGCTATATGGATTTAGTGAGTGACTTGATTGAGGCTGAGCTTACTAGCTTCTAGGAGGAATTTGAGCATTAGAGGAAGTGTATTCTTCCATCATAAAGAACAATGTTTGGGAGGTTGTGTCATGATTAGAGGAAAAATTTGTGGTTGGCTCTAGATGAGTCTACAAGATTAAACACACTGCAAATGATAGTGTGGAAAAGTTTAACGCCTAATTTGTGGCTAAAGGGTTTTCACAAAAAGAAGGGATTGAATGCAATGAAACCTTCACCCCAGTAGCTAGATACTCATCTATCAGGACAATGATTTCTATTGCAACACATATGGGTTAAAAGATTCACTAGATGGATGTGAAGACAACCTTCCTTAATGGCGTATTTGAGGAATAGATTTACATTGAGTAGCCAGGGGTGTTTAAAGTGCATGGGAGAAGAAGGTTCCCAGGGTGTGGTATGCTAGGATTGATAGCTACTTGCAAAGCATGGGCTTCACCAAGAGTGAGGTAGACCCAAACCTGTATTACATTATGGTAAAGGGTGAACCTCACATTTTGGTGTTGTATGTGGATGACTTATTTCTCACAGGTTTGTGAGAGGCTCATAGAAAAATGCAAGAGGGACCCAAAAACATAGTTTGACATGAAGGATTTAGGGTTGGCGCATTATTTTTTGAGCTTGGGGATGTGGCAGAAGGATGGAGATATCTTCCTCCTGTATGGGAAGTATACATTTGAGATCCTGAAGCAATTTAGGATGATGGACTGCAAACCCATATTTACGCCATGTGTGACCAAGTGAAAGAATATTGATGCTTCCATATCAAAGGCAATAGACCTTATATTATATAGACAACATATTGGATCTCTCATGTACATGGTCAATACTAGACTAGACATATGTTTTACAGTCAATCAGTTTATGGTGGAGTTGCAAAACATGTGTTGAGATATCTTCGAGGAAAATTGATTATGGACTAAGTTACACTCAGATGGATGGAGTGAATCCAGAGGGGAACATCAATGTTGATTGGGAAGGAAGTACAGTGGATATAAAGAGAACTTTTAGATGCTCTTTCAGCTTGGGATCAGAAGAAATTTATTGGTTCAACATAAAACATAAGTTAGTTTCATTGAGTTTTGTTGAGGCTGAGTACATGGCTACCAACTTGGTAGCTTGTGAGGAATTTCATCTTCAAAAACTTCTCATGGGGCTATTTGATAAGGAGATGGAGCTGGATTTGATTCATTAATACAATCAGAGCTATATGAAGATCTTGTAGAATATAATGTTTCATGACAAGTACAAACACATTCAGATCATGTACCACTTCATTCGAGAATATGTGTAGAAGGGGTTAGTAGAGCTACTTTATGTGCCAATGAATGAGCAAGTAGCAAACATTCTGGCCAAGACTTTAAGGCAGGGAAAATTTATATTCTTCAGAGATAAGTTGGGGGTGGTGCATAAAACCTTCCACACTAAGATGTATTGTTGAAAATGAAGCTTGGAAGGTGACTCTACATTGATCAATTTCCATGACATGCAATGAATCACCAAACTTCTCTTACAACAAAATTAATCGAATATTTCTTAAGTTTGGATCATTGGCAGGTAATCAATAATTTAATTTTTTATTTTATTGGCCATTTTTTTTATAAAGTTAAGAGATCAATGAAAGGTTATATCATGACCATTGATCTCAAATGTGGAGGTGCAATCTGAACCCTCCATCACTTTGGATACTAGGCTAGAAAATTATAAAAGAGGAAAAGGGGTTGTTGGAGAGATCAGTTCCATTTGGCACAAGAGCTAGGCATTCAATAGTAACAAGAGATCAAAGTGACAATAGAGTTTGGATCAATGAAGAGGCTACATATCAAGGGCAACAAATAGATTTGTGGAGGCCAAGATACTAGGTTATGTAGTTGATTGAACAATATTAGGTGGATTTGACAGGGCCAAATTGGTCAATTCGTGTGGGTTGAAGAAGGACAAATGGTGGATTGATTGGTTAGGCCATATAGGTCGATTTGCATCAGGTTGTACAACTATTTTTTGCTGGGCTGGAGGGTTAAAATTTCAGAGTGATTTGATGTTGTTAATTCCTAAAAAAGATTTGTTGTAATCAATTTTCTAAAGTTGAATAAAGAGCCCAAGTTTGTTGGTTTACCCACTTTGGGGTTTCTGCAATAAAAAAATGTGTCAAATAATTTTATTTTCCTGGTTTACTATTTGTTTACTTATGTTGTGCATACTGAGTTAGGAATTAAAAATATTTATGTAACACCCTCCTCCCACACTTACACAAGCTTAGTGTCCACCAGAGTAAATATGTGACAAGAGTTACTATGATATGACTCAACTCCCTAAGTACATTTAAGGAAGTGGAATCAACAAAAAAAACTCTATTGTCCTCCCTCAGGAACTACAAGACCCCTAGGAGCCAACTAACCACTCCAGGTGCCCAACCCCTGAGTTAACTTGACTTTTTAATGATATGGACTCCCAGTCACTCCCATGACAAGGAAAGCCAGTGACTGTAACCCTCTAGTTGCTCCCATGAGCCTGCTTCCCAACGATTGTAGACTAAATTACTAAGTTCTATGCCAACGACCCGGAGATCTGAGTCACCTTTTTAGGGCTAGGATACAAATCTCTACCCAGAACTTGATGAAACTCTAAAAAATGGTAAATGACACAAGGAAAAATCCTTTAATTCAAAACTTGATCAATGACTTAACTTGACCCGTCCTAACCATGACAGACATTCCATCAAACACATCATGAACATGTAACCTACAAGTCATAATTACATATCTGAACATAAGGGTCTCATACTTATCTGAGAATCGTCAAGAAGGTCTGATGCCCTCTCATAATATCTGCATTATCATCTATTAGGTCATACATTCATTAACCATTCATTTACTAATCGATACATGGTGAGAGCCATAACTAAAGGTTGTCATAAAACCATGCTTATAACCAGCATATGACTAGAATAATAACAATGATAGAACATCCATCAAAGCCACATAATAACAAGTATAAATACTCATGAAATACAAGAGGGAAAATAGCTCTTATTAACATATGAAAAAGCCAACCAAATCAAGGACTTCCACATACCACCCGACCATAAGTTGGACTGAACCAAATCTTTCTTTCAGCCAATCACCCATGTGCCATATTCCAAGCATGAATACGGGACTCACAACAAAACCAAACAGGGCTTCCTTAGGCTTTAACACATATCCCGCCATTACTGGTAAAGGGATTTCTAGGCTTGAAACTCTCATCTATACAACCATAATTTACCGTATATCCTGCCATTATCGGTTAAGGGATTCCTATGCCAAACAATAAACATACACTACTAGGATTTACCGAAATCCCACCAAAACCAGTTAAGGGATCACTAGGCCCTAAACATGCATGGATGCCTCCATATTTCCTCACCATTACCTTGAGGAATTTCCTTGTCTCCACCCTTAGGCTTTATTGTGTATCCCGCTATTATTGATCAAGGGGTTCCTAGGCCCTTTGGAATTTTCCTAAGACCACCTCACCTAGTTCCAAAACCATTCGAAAATCTAGCTAAACCAAATGAAAGTACCCCGTCACACCATGGCTATTCAAAAATGGAAAGGCAAGGCTAAAACCCCTGTCAAACTTGGAAAAACCCATGCCAATGATAACAAGAGAACCAAATACACACATGCATGTACCATGCATGTGAAAACTAGCAAGGAAATTATACATGCAACTCGATACTTACAAGTAATCCCGCTATAGCCACTTGATCCAACTCTTCCTTGCCTGATCTTTGTTTCCATTTGCTTCCTTGTCCTTCCTTTCTCCAATGCTAGAGTGTTTTAAGGATTATCTAAGTGTTCAAGAGTATGAGAGAATAGAGAGAATAAAGAGAGAGAGTTCCAAAACTAAATTGACAAAAGATTCGACTAACAAAAGCTATGACCTAATCCTCAAAAGCCTTTTTATCAATGAGGCCTCTATTTTCCTTCAATTTTCTCCTCACATGAAACCTGTGACATTTCACCTTCCTTTCCTCCTATTTTCCATTATTTTCATAAATAAAATGCAAATAAATGCCTCATTGCCTTTTCAAAGGCTTTGCCATTGCCTTTGCCTTTGAAAATTTTCCCTTAGCCATAATAAACCAAATGAACGCAGTAGGATGTTTTTCCAAATATTCATCTTGGAATACATGTCCCATGATCTTGGTTTTATTTTTCCCTTATTAACTTTATTACATGAAATTTTAACTTGAGACTGTTACAAACCCCTCCCCCTTAGGGGAACACTGTCCTCAATGTTCTATGACACCTATAACCATCAAGACCACTGAAAACCAAAACATACTACCCATGGAACTTTATAACTTAGCTCGATGTAGTATTTACAATGAATAACCTACTAAAAAGCAAAACCAACATGACCAACATAACAACATGACAATCATACAACTAATTGGAGCTTTATAACACAACTCATTGCGATATTTACAACAACAACCATACATAAATATGTACATATACCAAAATTCATTTTCCTTCACGAAAAACACTAAAGGATACATAGCCCACATCTGATCAACCATCTCCCATGTAGCTTCAACGAGCCCAAAGTGCTTCCACTGCACTTTAACTTGCACGATTTCTCGGTTCCAAAGCATGAGCATCTTTTCTACAATATGCACTGAGGTTTCAATTGGAATTCTCCTTCTGGCTCCACCTACAATACAAACCAATCAATAACACGATCAACATCTTTTACATATCTCTTAAGCAATGAAACATGGAAAACATCATGGACTTTCACTATCGGAGATAATGCAAGTCTATAGACCACTGGTCCAATCCTCTCAAGGATCTCTAAAGGCTCGCAATACTGAGGTGCCAACTTCGCACATGACCCAAACCTCAAGGAGATCTTCCTGGGCTTGATGTGAAAATACACATGCTCCCCAACCTGAAACTCCTTAAATGCCTTGTGCTAATCTGCATAACTCTTATGCATATCTTGTGTTGCCTTTAGATTCTGATTGATAACCTAAATTTCTTGTTATATGTCTACCAACATGCCCGATCCTCACTCCATCTAATAGGAGTATTACAACTCCACCCATAAAGTGCCTCAAATGGATTCATCCTACCTAACTACTGATACCCATTGTTGTAAGCAAACTCAATTAGTGGAAGATGTTGTTCCCACTTTCGCTACTGATGCATAACATACATTCTCAACATGTCCCCTAGAATCCTACTGACTCTTTATGTCCGTCCATCTGTTTGCTGATGATAAGTTATACTAAAGCCCAACTCTATACCCAAACTTGCAAATAACTTCTTCCAAAACCTGGAAGTGAACTTAACATATCTATCTAACACAATATTCCTAGGAATACCATGAAACTTCAGTATCTCTCTGATGAAGACATGTGATACCTCACTGGCTGAATAAGTAGACTTCACTGGAATGAAGTGAGCTACCTTAGTCAACCTATCAACCACAACCATGATAGAATCTTGTTGTTTAGATGTCCTCGACAAACCTGTAATGAAATCCATCGAAATGACCTCCCATTTCCACTCTGGAATAAGAATCGACTGTAGTAAACCACCTGGATGTTTTCACTCTACTTTTACTTGTTGACAACCCAAACATATCACCATAAAATCTGCCACCTCTTTCTTCAAATTCGGCCAATAGTAGAAATTATTCGTTGTTGTCAATGTCTTATGATGTCCCAGATGACTTGAATACGACTTAACATGAAATTCCATTAAGAGAAGGTTCTTCAACTCACTATTGTCTAATACATAGATCCTGTCCCTAAATCTGACCAGGGCATTCGTCATGAGATGATAATCCACATCCTATTCACCTGTAACCTGCTGTTGTAACCTATGCTTAAGATGTTAGCACCTATCATCTTGTTGCCCTGCCTGTAAGATATGATCCTGTAAATTTGTCCCATAAAAACTCATAGATACTATATGATTTACCAGTACTCTCCTACTAAGAGCATCTACAACCATGTTCTCTTTTCCCTTAATGTACCTAATCTTGTAGTCAAACTCACTGAGTGTGGCCAACCATCTAGCTTTCCTGGCATTCAAATTTGGTTGGTCAAACAAGTATCTCAATCCATTGTGATCACTCATCAAGATGAACCATCTGCCAAGAATTCAATGTATGGACGATTGTTGTCAGCTTAAGATCATGTGTCACATAATCCTGCTCGTGCTCATTTAGTTTCCTTGATTTGTAGCATACAATCTATCCCTCCTGCATCAGGAGTCCACCACGTCCTCTCTTGCAAGCATCTGTACACACCATAAAATATTTATTCGGATTTGTATCTTTACAACTAGAGAATTTGTCAACAACTTCTTCAACTACTCAAAGCTAGTTGCACATTTTTCTGTCCATTCAAATTTATTTCTTTTCCTCTGCAATGATGTAATAGGATAGGGAATCCATGATAAGTTCTCGATGAACCTGTTATAGTAACCTGCTAACCCTATAAATGATCTTACCTCATCCACATTCCTAGGAGCTACCCATTCCATAATAACTCTTATCTTTTCCGGATCCACTACTATGCCTTCCTTGGAAACCACATACCCCAAATAATGTACCTATGTCTGAAAGAAACTGCATTTACTAATCTTGGCATGCAATTGATGCTCTCTTAGCAATCTCAATGCTGCTGCTAAGTGTTCAACGTGTTCTTCCTCATTCTTAGAATATATCAATATATCATTAATGAATACAATAAAAAACTTGTCTAGATAAGGATGCAACACAACATTCTTCAAGCACATAAAAGTAGTTGGAGCATTAGTCAAACCAAAAGGAACTAAAACAAACTTGTAATGCCCATACTGGGTCGAGAAAAAATTCTTGTAGATGTCCACTTCTTTAATGTGTACCTGATGGTATCCTGATCTCAAGTCAATCTTCAAAAACACCGCATCTCCCTTTAACTGGTCAAACAAGTCTTCAATCCTTGGTAAAAAAACCTGTTCTTGATGGTCACCTTGTTCAATTTCCTACAATCAATGCACAACCTGAGAGTACCATCCTTCTTCTTCACATACAACACTGGTGCATCCCAAGGTGACACACTTGACCTTATGTATCCCTTGTCAAGCATTTCCTTCAACTACAACTTAAATTCCACTAGCTTTGGAGTGCTCATCCTGTAAGGTGCCTTTGATGCTGGTGTTGCCCCTGGTTCCAACTCAATAGAAAATTCCACTTCCTTGTGAGGCGGTAATTCTCAAATCTATGTTGGGAATACATCTTGAAATTGTTGTAGAGCTGAGAACCTATTCAAGTCTTCTACCACCTCAACATCCTTACCTTTATAGCTATAAATATGCACTACAAATAACACACCCTTTCTTGTGACTGGACTTCGCCTGCATAACTATAACCATTCTAATTGATGTAGCCTTCTTCTTACCCTACAAGATTCTCTGTTCTCCATTGCCATCCAAGTACTCAATAGCCTTGTCATAACAATCCACCTTAGTCATGTGAAGATGCAAGCAATCCATACCCATAAGCATATTGTATGATCCTAATGGAAGTACATTCAGATGTGCTAATGTAGGCATACCAATCAACTCAAATGCATAAGCTCTTACCCAATGATGAAATCTCTCTTCTTAGTACTTGCAACCAAATGCAATAGCCTGTAATTTGTAACTTGTAACTACACATGTAAACAAGTAAACATGTAAACTTTAAAACTTGTAAACAACCGAACCTACAAACTTGCAAACCTGAGGTCTTGTGCGCTTCGTTGGCCATTTACCTTTAGCTTTGTCCTTCCCTTTCCAACCTTGTTGAGACTCTATCTTACACTTTTATTGCTCATAATAGTGTTTCAAATTCCCAATGGCTTCTTCCAATGACTGAGGCTCATCATACTCAATCTGATCCTTGAATGTTAATGGTAATCCACTGAAAAATCTCTGAACTTTGGCTTTCTCATCCTTAAGGTATGGTACATAACTCAATTACTCCAATAACTTAGTTGTGTACTCCTCATCTATCATTGATCCCATCTTTAGCTCATAGAACTCCTTAGCTTTATTGTCATAACACCTCTCTGACAAGTACTTATTCTTGAAAAGTCTCTTGAACTCATGCCAACTTAACTCTTATGTCCTGATATCTCTAACCTGCTTCACATCATCCTACTAGATGTCTACTTTCTCTTTGAGGATGAAAATATCTATCCCGACCTTCATGTTCTCAGTGTAATGATGCAACTCAAAGAATTACTTCATTCCAAGCAACCATGCCTCTACATCTTCCAGTTTCTTTAGCTCTTCATCTAATGTAGGTGGCTTGGCTTTCTTGAACTCATTTGACAAATATCCCTTATCACTCCTCCTGTAAGGATGATAACAATGATGACCATGATAAATGTCTAAACCAAAACTAGAGTAAATCCCATGTCCACTGCCTCTCCTATCAAGTGTATCCAATAATCCTCCACCCCTAATGGTATCATCCTTGTTCGACTTGCACCCATCATGAGATCTACTATCATATACTCCATTAACCTTGTCTTCCTATTCATGAATGATTCTAAGCGGTCCCTGTCTCTGCAAGTCTGAAAAACTTTGAAGGATAAATTCATTGACCTCTGCTTGTTTCTCTTATGCCCTGGCAAGTCTCTCTTGTGACTAAGTTATTATGTCATTATATTCTTTACAACTTCTTAATTCTGCCTTCAAACTTCTCAAGGTATTTGCTATGTGAGGGGAGTACTCATCACCATGTTGCTTATTTGATATGTAGTGAGAGTCTCGTGAACTATAATCCACCATTTTGCTAGTCATCTTTGATCCTCTTATTTATGCAAGCATATCATGTCAAATAAAGCAAACATAAACATAACCAACATACCTCAATATAGTTAAGGGAAGGATATCTTGTTTGCAAGATCAACCAGAGTAGCACAATACATGTATAATCATAACAATATATTGACCTCATGCACGGAAATACCAACTACATACCATGACCTCATGCACGACAACCATAACCATAAAAATGCTTGCATAACAAACATATGGACACTAACATGCATAAAAAATGCATATACAACTGACATGCATTCATGACAAACACATCCTGGCAACAACATCATCAACTTCTACATGACAACACAACTACAACAATGACCACCACCATGCATACACATCAAGCACATATACAACCTTCATGCATGCATGACAAACACATTCTTCCCATTTAGTCCAAGTGTTGAACCATGATATGATACCACTCTGTGGTATTAGATATTACCCAAAGAGAGTGCAACTTCCTTTGGTACCACTCTGTAAAACCCTATTCCCACACTTACCCAAGCTTACCGTTCCACTAGGGTAAATATGTGACGAAGACTTACTATGATATGAATAAAATCCCTAAGTACAGTTAAGGAAGTGGAATCGATAAACCAAAACTTTATTTACCTACCTCAGGAACTACAAGGCCCCCAGGAGCTAACCAACCACTCTAGGTGCACAACCCCTGAGTTAACTTGACTTTTTAATGATCTAGACTCCTAGTTTCTCTCGTGACAAGGAAATCTAACATATGTAACCCTCCGGTCGCTCCCATGAGCCTGCTTCCCAACGATTGTAGACTAAATTACTTAGTTCTGTGCCAACGACCCCGAGATCTGAGCCACTTTTTTAGGGTTAGGATCCATACCTTTGCCTAGAACTTGATGAAACTCTCAAAAATGAGAAATGACAAGGACAAATCCTTTAATTCAAAACTTGATCAAGGACTTAACCTGACCCATCCTAACCATGAGATACATTCTATCAAACACATCATGAACATGTAACCTACAAGTCATAATTACATATCTGAACATAGGGGTCTCATACTTATCTGAGAATCGTCAAGAAGGTTTGATGCCCTCTCACAACATATGCATTATCATCTATTAGGTCATACATTCATTAACCATTCATTTACTAATCAAAACATGATGAGACCCATAACTAAAGGCTGTCATAAAACTATGCTTATAACCAACATATAACCAGAATAATAACAATGATAGAACATCCATCAAAGCCACATAATAACAAGTATAAATACTCATGAAATACAAGAGGGAAAAGAGTTCTTATTAACATATGAAAAAACCAACCAAGTCAAGGAATTCCATGTACCACTCGACCATAGATTGGATTGAACCAAATCTTTCTTTTAGCCAATCACCCCCATGCCATATTCCAAGCATGAATGTGGGACTCACAACAAAACCAACCAAGGATTCCTCAGGCTTTATCGCATATTTCACCATTACCAGTAAAGGGATTTCTAGGCCTGAAACCCTCATCTATACAACCAGGGTTTACCGTATATCCTGCCATTACTAGTCAAGGGGTTCCTAGGCCAAACCATAAACATACACTACTAGGCTTTACCGCAATCCCGCCAAAACCATTTAAGGGATCACTAGGCCCTAAACAAGCATGGATGCCTCCAGATTTCTTCACCATTACCTTGAGGAATTTTCCTGTCTCCATCCTTAGGCTTTATTGTGTATCCCTCTATTACCGGTCAAGGGATTCATAAGCCCTTGGGAATTTTCCTGAGACCACCTCACCCGGTTCCAAAACCATATGATAATCCAACTCAACCAAATGAAAGAACCCCATCACACCATGGCTATTTGAAAATGGCAAGGGAAGGCTATAGATACTGTCACACATGGAAAACCCCATGCCAATGACAACAAGAGAACTAAATACACACATGCATTACCATGCATGCCAAAACTAGCAAGGAAGTCATACATAGAACTTGATACTTGCACGTAATCCCGCTGTAGCCGCTTGATCCAACTCTTCCTTGCTTGATCTTGGCTTCCCTTTGCTCCCTTTTCCTTCCTTTCTCTAATGCTAGAGTGCTCCAAGAATGCTCTATGTGTGCAAGAGTATGAGAGAATAGAGAGAATAGAGAGAGCTACAAAACTGAACTGACAAAAGCTTCAACTAAAAAAAGATATGAATTGATCCTCATAATCTTTTTTATCAATGAGGCCTATATTTTCTTCAATTTCCTCTATTTTCCTTCAACTTCCTTCTCACATGCAACCTATGACCTTTCACCTTCCTGTTCTCCTATTTTATATTATTTTCATAAATAATATGCCAATAAAGGTCTCTTTGCCTTTTCAAAGCCTTTGCCATTGCCTTTGACAATTTCCCCTTAGCCATAATAAACCAAATGAACACCCACTAGGATGTTTTTCCCAACAGTCAGCTTGGAATACATGTCCCATGATCTTGGTCTTTTTTTCCTTTATTAACTTTATTACATGAACTTTTAACCCTGAGTTGTTACAATTGCTTATTATGAAATTTTAGATATGAGGAAATTAATTTTATTTATGTTCTAAGAAATTTGATAGAACATTAAATTTCATTTGGGTTTAGGAAAGCTAACATCAAAATCAAGAGACAATTGTGCTAAAAACTCGCGTTGCAATTATCCATATAAAATTGAAATAAAACAAAGCAAACCCTAATTATAACCCAATATATTGTTGATCAGGTGATCATGTCCTAAGTGGAAAAAATGCTCAAATTTTGAATTGCTCAGAGTTGGTTGAAAATAGAACGACAGGATAGGCCTCGTCGAAACAATCCTGTAGCTGTGAATGACACTCAAATTCGACATTGTATGTGAAAGTTATTTAAGTTTGAAGTTTACAATTTCCTTCAAAAAGTCTAGTATGACTTGGGTTGACTTGAAAAAAAAATTAAAAAAAAAAATATTTCCGGGAATATTCCTCAGAATATTCCCCTTAAATATACGATGTTGGCTAATTGATGGATGCCACGTGGCTTGCCCGGAGGCCACCACATGGCCCCAAGACCGAAGTTTATTATGGCAAAATTATTTGAGAATCTACAGGATTCGATCACGGGTCTCCGCGCTACTAACCCACAGGCCTGACTGGCCTGCCTACACAGTGGTTCTTAACCACCTAAGGACGTATTTTGTATTTAAAGTTTGATTAAAAGGAGTTTGGGTGTAGAAAGGGGCCAGCCCCCTATCCATAAGACCCGGGGCTCGGAACCACAGGTCAGGCCCGATGGTTAAGCGACGGTAACAGTTCCGCCGACGGGGGTCTAGCCGGCCTATGTGACCACGATAGCAAAAATTTAATGGCACCTCTAATGGTTCCAAAAAAATCGGTGGAGCATGCCATTCTGGGAGGCATTGTCAAAGTTAGCAGGGTTAACTCGAGTTAATCCAAGTTCAGTGGAGTTTTTTTAGGGCAAACTGGAGAAAAGCTTCTGGAGGTCATAACTTTCACTAGGGAGATCCTTTTGGAGCGATTTTTTTTTTTTGGGTACTCTAAGCATTCCAGAGCCAATGGTACAGGTTTTAGAGCCAACAGGGCTCATCTTCAAGTGTTTTTCAGCAAAGAAGCTTGGAGATCCATCAGGGCCTAGGGAGTGTTGGAGCTATATTAGGCTATGGTTAGCCATTGGAGGTGAAACAAAAGTCATTCTTGACTATTTTCTATGTTTTGAACTCATTTTCACAGCTTATTTTGTCTGATAGGCTTTCTTATCACTATATAACCATTTTGAGCATCTAATCAGAGCAAGGACATGCCCATTTAGGGGCCTTGGACTTGGCAGATGTAGACCAGGAGGGGTGAACTTCTTTATCAATTGTTGTGTTATATTATGTGATTTTATCTTGCTGTGTTTTTCAGATTTGATATGCTAAACAGTAAAATGAAATAACACTCCTTCACACATAAGACTCAAAAATTTACCAAAAATACTTTGTTTCAATTGCAATACATCAACAACAATTTGCACATATAATTTAATGGAATTGAATACCTTAAACAACAAAAACAAGTAGTTTGATTTTCAGATCAGTTGGTATCAGAGCTCAAGGTTTTGAGTATTAGTTTTGTGCAAAGATATTTTTGACTGTTTTGCAAGTTTTAATGCTTATTAGGCTTAAGCTTCAAAGAGGGAAAGGACAATTGGTTAGAGCACAAGATAATACTCAACCAAGGAGGGCTAGGGTGTCATTATCTCCACCTTTTGATTCACCCTCAATAGCCTTGGAAGAAGCTTCAAGTATGTCTGAAAGGGGAGGAGAAGTTCCTGAAGACATGGATCCAAGAGAAGAGGAACGGGTATTCATAAAATCTTTTTTGGACATGACTAAGATGGTAAGAATGTTATACCAAGAAAGGAATGATAGGTTGGTTGGAGAAGGGTCTAAGCCTCAGAAAGAAGGAGAGGGCTCTTCAGGAGGAAAGAAAGGTGATGATAATTCAAAGAAAGGACATGGAGGAAAAGGTGATCCACCATCTTCATCATCATCCTCTTCCTCTACATCGTCATTCTCTACCTCGGTAAATCAACCTCATAAGCCTAAATATTTTGGTAAAAGTCCATTTTTATAGCTAGATGTTAAATTTGAATTACCCATGTTTAACGGTGAAGTCAATGCAAAGAAAATTGACAACTGGATAAGACAGTTGGAAGTTTATTTAAGGATTCAGAACTTACATGATGACATCATCAAGGTTCAGTTAGCCTCATTAAGGATGGAATGAACAACATTGGTATGGTGGGAAGCCAAGACCAAGGATGAAATTCGAAAATATGGCAAGCTTACTTTATCATGGGCTGAATTTATTTCCGGAATTAAGAAGCAATTTTATCCTCTTTCTCATTTACAAAAGGCTATAATGAATTGGAAAAGTTTTAGACAACTTAAAGGAAAAAGTGTTCAAGAATACACTCAAGAGTTTAGGAGAAGAGCACTTTTATTAGGGGTAGACTTACAAAGTGAAGACACTTTGCTGAAATATATAGGTGGTTTGCACAACTACCTTAAACATACTATCCTTATGTTCAATTCTACTAGTCTATACAAAGTTTGTCTACAAGCTACAGATTTAGAGACTAGAGAGAAAAACACTTTTGATGGAAATGAGGATAGTGATTTTAAAGTCAAAGGAAGAAAAAGGATTGCAAACTCTAGAAAGGAAAAAGGGAAATTCTTTTGCAAGAATTGTTCAAAACAAGCCACGATGAAGACATCTGTTGGAAGCTTCATCCGGAGCTGAAACCAGAGAAATATAAAACCAAAGACAAAACCAAAGAAAAGGGAAAAACTGTAGCAACTATTCAACAGGATTTAGGGTCTGAATCAGGTGACGAGACAAAAAGTATTGCCATGGTATTAAAGAACATAAAGGGGAAAGAGGTTGTACAAGAAACAAATCCCAGTTCTAGCACATTAAACTGTCACAAAGAAACTCAAAATGAAAAGAGGAGGATAGAGCTATCCATGTGAGTATAATCTCAAACCACTTAAATATAGACACACTTTTTGATAGTGGGTCTCAAGATAATCTCATCTCAGAAGACTTGGTCAAACAACTGAAACTTGAGACAACTCCACATCCAAAGCCTTATCCACTTGGGTGGATATGCAAGGATGCAAACTGACAAGTCTCAAAGAAGTGCATCTTGTGCTTCGCCATAACAACTCATTATGTTGATTGGGTTGAACTAGATGTAGTACCGCTTGACATTACAATTGTTGTGGTTAGTAGTCCATATTATTTGATAGAAAGGCAATCTTCCATTGCCATGAGAATAAGTATCACTTGTTCAAGGATGGAAAAGAGTACATTGTGAGAGCACATAAGAAGAAGCTAGAATCTTCTTTAGTCCATGCAGGGAAATTGAAAAGGCTAGTTAATGCAAGTCAAAATCTGGCTTTGTTGATGGTTAAACAACAAGATTTTGTACAATTTCATTTTCATATTATTGCTGATATAAATGATGATATGTTTCAATATGATAACAATTCGTATTTGAAAGAAGATGACAAAAGGTTGCACAAGATACCTTTGGTGTCGATCGGTGCAGAGAACGAAGTGTCGGCACAAAGCGGTGCAAGATTCCATGAGAAGGAAAGGCATGCAAGCAAAGAGGGCACGCAGTTCAACATGGGTCAATGTTGGTTTCAGAATGGCAGATTGGTATGGCGAGAAAACTTGGTTGGGTTTCGGCACAAGTACAGGGCTCATTCGGCAAAAATTCGCCATGTGAACAGTTGGCAAGGTGAACTTTATTTTAAGTCTTCTTTGAAGTTTGACCATTGTAGAAACAATGTGATTTCTGCAAAATATAGTTGTTGTTCTGCAAATTTCAAGAATTTGCATCATGACTCAGTCAATTTTAGCAACGGTCGGTCAGTAAATTCAAGGGAAAATTTATCTTTTCATGAGAAGCTCAATTTGATGAAGTCAGGATGATTTCAGTTATTCAAGGTTGGAAGAGTGAAACATCAGTCTCCTCATCTTCATTTTTGGTAATCAAAGAGCTTTTTGGGTCCAAAAGCTTCCGATTTAGGAGGTGTGATCAGGTGATCATGTCCTAAGTGGAAAAAATGCTCAAATTTTGAAATGCTCAGAATTAGTTGAAAATAGAACGACATGATAGGTCTCATCGAAACGATCCTATAGCCGTGAACGACAGAAATCCGACACTGTACGTGAAAATTATTCAAGTTTGAAGTTTACAATTTCCTTCAAAAAGTCCAATTTGACTTAAGTTGACTTGAAATAAAAAATATTAAAAAAATATTATTCCTAGAAATATTTTGGTAATATTCCTCGGAAATATATCCTACTGGCCAATTGATGGATGCCACGTCCACCACGTGGCCCTAAGACTGAATTTTATTGTGGCAAAATTATTTGAGAGTCTACAGGATTCGATCGCGGGTCTCCGCGCTGCCAGCCCATAAGCCCAACCGACCCGCCTACATAATGGTTCTTAACCACCTAAGGACTTATTTCATATTTAAAGTTTGATTAAAATGAGTTTTGGCGCAAAAAGGGGCCAACCCCCTATCCATAAGACCCGGGGCTCAGAACCACAGGTCAAGCCCGACGGTTAAGCAATGGTAATAGTTTCACCAGCGGTGGTCTAGTAGGTCCATGTGACCAAGATAGAAAACATTTAATGCCACCTCTAACGGTTCCGAAAAATTCGGCAGAGCGCGCCATTTTGGGTGGAGTTACCAAAGTTAGCAGGGTTAACTCCAGTTAATCCAAGTTTAATGGAGTTTTTTTAGGGCAAACTGGAGAAAAACTTCTGGAGGTCATAAATTTCACTAGGGAGATCCTTTTGGAGCAATTATTTTTTTTATTTTGAGTATTTTGAGCATTCCAGAGTGAATGGTACAGGGTTCAGAGCCAACAGAGCTCATCTTCAGGTGTTTTTTTTTAGCAAAGAAGCTTGGAGAGCCATTGGGACCTAGGGAGCGTTGGAATTGTATTGGGCTATGGTTAGCCATTGGAGGTGAAACAAAAGTCATTATTGACTATTTTCTGTGTTCTGAATTCATTTTCATAGCTTATTTTTCCTGTTTAGGGTTTCTTATCATTGTATAACCATTTTGAGCTTCTAATAAGAGCAAGGACATGCCCATTTGGGGGCCTTGGACCCGACAGATGTAGCCCAGGATGGGTGAACTGCTTTATCAACTGTTGTGTTATATTATGTGACTTTATCTTGTTGTTTTTTAAGATTTGATATGCTAAACAATAAAATGAAATAACACTCCTTCACACATAAGACTCAGAGATTTACCAAAAACACTTTGTTTCAATTGCAAGACATCATTAACAGTTTGCACATATAATTTAATGGAAATGAATACCTTGAACAACAAAAACAAGTAGTTTCATTTTCAAATCAATTGCATAAGTTGAATTGGAGCACAGTAAAGCAAATTAATCTCTTGTGAAATGAAAATGAAGTGGATTATGGTCCAATACACTCCCTTTGATGCTCACAAAAGGTTACAAACTAAGGGAAGAAAACTTGGAAGTAGTTCTACAAGAAACTGTGTGTTGCTATAGGTAAATATATAGGCATGTAGAAATTGCTACAAGAAATTGTTAAGAATTAAAAAATTACTATAGAAAATGCATAATGCCATAGTAATTACATGTTCCAAGTAAATTCTATTGAATGAGGATAAATATAAAGTATTCCTAAGATAAAAAGAAACAAATACACAATGAAATACTATTTATAGGATTGATATTACTATTACAAGAAATAAATTGTTGGTAAATGTGACACCCCTTTCATTACTCCAAATTTTGAAATGTAATTAAGAACATATAATTATGTGGTGCCAACATTAATGCCATGAGTTGAAACTTTATTATGAGATGTAACATTTTATTTTAATAATGAAATGTGCTAGAACTGAAGGAAGGGGGGCACAACCAACATATTATGATGCCTTGAGAGGAAAATGCATACCTTGAATTAAATATTCCCTTAATGTGATGGTTGTGTTTATAAAAATGAAAGCGAAAATCCATTGAGGAGATTGTTCTTTTTTCCTTTTTTTTTGTTAGCATTACTCCATTATTCTTATCATACACACATTTTTTTCCCTCTCTCATTTAAAAATTTGAATTGGCATGAGAATCGGTGACAACTTGTGTAACAAGAATTGAATGTGTTCTAATGATATTTCGTTGGACGGGATGGCAATGAGGACTGGGAGTTATCCTGTTTGTGTGTATCACAATGAGCACTAAAGAAGGGAGGGCCAAGGGGCTGCAAATATTAGAGAAGGAATCCATTGTACTGTGCAGACCTACATTGTCATTTGTGAATGTCTATGGGCTTTGTCAAGGAATGGAAAGGCTAAGCACTGAGATTCTTTCCTATCTGTGGAGAGCGGCCTTCACTTTTTGTGTTAAATCTTGTTTGAAAACTGTGTGCTAAATCCTCAATTTAGTTTTTCCCTCAAGGCATCGAGATTTGGCACAGGGGTGGCCAACTATGAGAAAGGTTGCAGCATAGTTGAGCCTATGGTTGTGTGGAGGGTGGGTCACCCTTATTCAGTTCCAGATTACAAAAATATTTGACTCAAGAGAAGTCTATCTTATGCAAGATTAATTAATTTCTCTTTTCAACAAGTTTATATGTATATGCATTTACCATTCAACAAATTTATCATGGTTGCAACTGTTATACTATTTGGCTATAAATTTTAATATGTATTAAATTTTGTAACAACACTATATGAGGAAGATATGCTTCCTCATTCTTCTTTAAATAGGCCATGTTGGAATTTTTGCTATAAATTTTCTTTTAGGAGGTTCTAGAAGTTGAAACTTGGATCATAGTGAGGGGAATTCCCTTTGATCCTATAGTCCAATTTTTAGATCTTAGATCGTGAAATTTTAGGAAATATGATTAGAGGAAGTTGGGCTTCCAAAATGCATACTTAAACAGGTCATGTTGGAATTTCTATTATAACTTTTCTTTTGGGGCATTCCGGAATCTGAAGCTTGGATTGTAGTGAGGGGAAAACCCACTAATCATCTGGTCAAACTTTTAAATCTTGTGTTACGATATTTTAGGAGATATGATCAAA
The DNA here is from genome assembly GCA_000404065.3 of Pinus taeda. Lineage (NCBI taxonomy): Eukaryota > Viridiplantae > Streptophyta > Pinopsida > Pinales > Pinaceae > Pinus > Pinus taeda. The sequence goes on along the minus strand of APFE030786166.1, from coordinate 97,701 downwards.
GGAATTCGAGCTTCCTAGATTCTCCTAAAATCATGCATCAAAAGAGTCGTGTTGGTATTTCTTCCATAGCATTTCATCTATGAGGTTGTAAAGGCTAAAAATTGGATCATAGTGAGGGGAAATCTTACTTATTTTTTGGTCCAACTTTCAAAACTTGGGTTGCGATATTTGGGAGATATGATTAGAGTAAGTCAAGCTTCCTGGATGCTCCTAAACTCATGCATCAAACAAATCATGTTGTAATTTTTGCTATAATTTTCATTTGGGAGGTTCTAGAGGTTGAAACTTGGACCATAGTGAGGGGAAATCCCAATAATCATTTTTTTCATTTTTTACAACGTGGACTTCTATAATTTAGAAGATATTCCCCAAGGAAGTTGATATGTTATTTTCATGCAAAGTGTTTGAAGAAATGCCTAAATGGTTTAATGAATCATTGCATACAAATTGTTTAATGAAATGCCCCAACGAAAATGTTGTTTTGTGGATGGGGATAATATTTTTGCATGATAGCAATATTGTATGATAGTATGGTGTAGCTAATCTATGCTTGTTTACATGCAAAAGAAATGAACAAATGTGTTAAAGGTGTTTTATTACAATTTTCATTAAAACTATTTGATAAAATACCTCAAAGAAAAAAATAAAAGTTGCATGTTTGAGTGGTATATTTCAGTTAGTATGTTACAAGTGGAATCAAAGCAACGTTTCTTAAATGATTTCACACTTTTGACAAAATGTGTACAAGAAAAAGATCACTTAATTGGTTGTATACAAAGCATTTGAAGAAAAGGTTTACATGTAAAGTGTTTGACAAAATGTATGAGAGATGAAGATCAAGTTTTTGCAAGTGTGGTTATGATAAATTTAGTATGGGTATGTGACAAAGTGGTATCAAAGTTTATTGTCAAGCTAGTAAAAATAAGAAGAAAATTTTGGGGTATCCTATAAGCTCTAGAAGTATGAGGGAACTGAGTATGTGATCATAAACTAGCCATGCACCACCTACTATATAAACAAAGGAAACTAAAAATGATAGCAGTAAAGTAAATAAAGGACAAAATTTCCTGTAAGAAACCCTATGTTGCCCCTACCTAATGTCCCTAAAAGTAACCTAGAAGAAAATAATAACAATCATGTGGAAGATGAAACTTTACCATTATCATATCATCTCAAAAAATTAGAAGATGAAATCTTCCTATGAAGCCCGTGAATGACTAACAAAATTAAGTAAAAACTCAAGGTCGACCCTTGAGCTCTTACACCAAGAGCTAGTATTGGCGTATCCTTTCAATCACTCATTGATTTATGGGTTATGCTTCCCAATCCCTAAAATCAAGGTCCTTGGTTCGAACTGACTCCCTTAATAGATTTCATTCCATGTATCATCCTTTCACATGAGTGAGATGGATACAATGTATTAAAGTATTGTTAGATATTAGAAGAAGGTGAGGGGACAAGATCAATGTTTTTCCTCAAAGTGTGTTGGAGCAAAAATCCTCATGTGGCTTGCCTTGTTGGAGTTAGTTTTGCTAATGCATATTCATCATGAAATCAAGCATGACTCATATGATTAACCAATTTCAATTGATTCACCAGTTCATTACAAAACGCCATGATTTTATATTGTTTATGGTTAAAATGTGAGTTTGCTAAGTAGAAGAGGATGTGAAAAAGATTCATGGATGAGCCTCGTCATCTACAATGTGGGGCCCATAATCACTCCCAAACTTAAGTTTTTGGACACTTGTGCAACAAAATTTTTTGTTGTATACTCCTTGAATCATTGTTGTTTCTCCTTGCACCTTTGCTTAATGTCCCATGTTGTATATCTAGTAATGGCATCTTTCTCATTATACCCGATATTTTGTTCAAATTCTACCTAGTTTTACTTTTCTTTTTCCCTGCCCAAATTTGTTGGTGGTGAAGGATGTAAAAGAAGAGGGAAGTTGAATTGTAATCTAGTCCACTTCTCCTACAATTTCATGAGGGATCCCTTGTAGAGTGAGACTCTAAAGGAGGCTTGTATAGTGTTGGTTGAATGGAGTTCTCTTATTTTAAGACCATGGGGGAGTGAGTACCACCTCCTTTGGTGAGTTTTAACCACCTCCTCTCCTAAGAGTCTTATGCTATCTTCTAAGTGAGAAATTCCCTTGTCATGTCTTTCCTCCAAAACATGTGCCACATCCATATATAAGGTGAGGGCCTCGTGGATGGCTATAATTTACCCTAATTTAGGAACTTTATCCCTAATCCAAAGAGAGCTATGTAGCTCCTCTTCCCTAAATTTCATTAGTTCAGATGCTCTTAGTTCTTCATTTTGAAGCCAAGATCACAATGCCATAATTTGAACATCCATACATATGGATATGGGCTCCATTTTTAAGGATGTGGGAGGGAAAGATTGTGTAGGTAGAAATCACATTCTTATCCCTCACCTTGCCATCACTTGCTTGGATCTACGAATTCCTTGTGTTTCTACTTGAGATCTAACTTCTTGCATTAGGATTTCCAAATAGAACTTACACCATTGTTCTTTAACCAAGATTGTATAGATCTTAGCTGGATACCTATAACTCAACAAATTTTTTGCTAGTTCGGCCATCTTGGATATAAATACCCTCATTATTTCTAATTTGTCAATTTGGGTAGTCAAAATTTCCTTAGTCTTTTCTGAATCTTTCTTCAAGGACTGATTTTCCAATTTCAGTTGTTTGTCGTCATCTTCCCTCTACATTTTCATAATATGGAATTTTTCTTGTAGGTGGTGAAGCTATTTTTCTATGCTCTCTTTGTTACCTTGTTTCTATTTTTCCTTTGTCTATTTGGCCTATTATGTTATTCCATTTAAGGGATTCAACCCTAGCTAATTCCAATTCCCTTAAGGTGGACTACATTATAGTTTCTATGAGTGTTTCTTCCTATTTCTCCTTTGGTTCCCTTGATCACCTCCTTCTAGGGATAAGAAAGTCTTCTAGATTTACTATGGAAGAGGAGATGTGAGTGATCAATGTAGGAGTGGCTTGAGATCTAGTCCTAACCCTCTTGTATAGCTACCCACTTTGCTCTTGGATTGCCAATTTCTCTTTAAATTTTAATGGGTTGCTTGGTGGTGTCCCTATGTTAGGGTCCTAACATCCCCAACCCATTAATTAGGTATATTACTATATATGGAGCCCATTTGTAATAAAAAAGTTTAGTGTCGTAGGTGAACACAATTATTGTGAGAGCGATTATTAAATGATTCTCTCTATTAGAAATTTCATTCTCTAGATTGTTCTTAGGATATAGAAAATAATATATAAAGAAGTGAAAATGTTGTAAAAGGTGTCTTGGAAATAATTTGTAATATGAGCTCTGCTCTATTAGAGGTTTCCCCCTTGAAGAGGCCAATGCACATTGCTTCCATATCAATAAAGGTAAATATTTTGATTCATATCATCCATTTTGTTACTATTATATTTCTTTGTATGATACATTTGAGTAATGTTTGTAACTCCTACTTTGAATATATCTATTTGGCACATCATACATGATATGCATGTACTTTCAAGGAACGTTTTTTAGAATAATCATTTTGTTGGGATAGAAACATGTTTTAACATTTATAAACAATACAAAGATATGTTGTTAACCAAGTAAACCTATAGTTGGGGAAGCATACACATAGAAAATATAAGAGGTTTCACTAGGTTGGAATCCCTTGTAATCCCTATTGGTACCTCTTTGAGTATTATTGCATCATAAAACAATTGTCTATGAATTTCACTTCCATGTACCCTTTGGTATATTAGAAGTCCTATATATATCTTGAAATCTTGAAACCAACCTTTGGTAAGTCATTCGACCACCTGACTACTATAATTGTGTTAAGGACAACACTTGGAAGTAGTATTACTCTCTCAAACCTGGGTAGTTGGATAGTATCACTAAATGTGCAATTGAAACAACTTAATTAGTGCCATGAGATATTGGGCCAAGTACTACTATTAGAGCCCACAAGTAAATTAGAGAGAAATAACATAGGGAACTTTGTTTTCCTTAGGGACCTTGAAACCTTCTCCTTGCCATCATACCATAAAATATATAAATGGAAGTGTTGTGTTGAAATTTTGAATATTCAGTCATTGGAAACCTTGCTTCCTGCTTCTAATTCTGAAAATTTCTACATAATATCCACTATTAAGAATTTGATTATTCTATTAGGACAATATTCTCTAGATGGGAGTACAAATTTGTAGGAGTAAAAAAACAAAAACTAATACCCACAAGTGCCATTATTGGACACCTATCTCAATAGACTCACCATGTTGTGTTGATTGTAGTAGCACCTCTCTTCTATGAGCCTTTTTTTTATGTAGACCCGCTCACCTTACTACTGAATACCTCTCTCAACACCTTTAAAATGTCACAAAAATCACGTTTGTATCACTCCCTAGTAAGTTTTTTTGTGTGGACCTGCTAGCTCCACATACCATCACCTTTCTTCTTATGCACCCATTCAAAATGGTAACCAAAAACAAATATAATGTCACTCGTGTTGCTAACTTGGAACAATTATGTGATTCCCTCCAAACCATATTTGTATAAGCCTAAGATGTTGTCGATCAAAACTCCACCACCATTAATGATATGTTGTTGAATGTTAGTTTCGATGTGCTAATTTCAACTTCAGAATTAAAAACAATTGCTCATCATTTGCTTCATGTGTATAGGTTTTCTTATCGTGTTTGTGAATGTAACAGGTAAATTTGTTATTTTTATGTCAACTTTATGAGAAAAATAGCATGTAAATAAAGTGTTAAACAACAACAAACAAATATACAACAAACCATCAAAATGAACACTTAACACAATGTTTTGATGAAAGAGTTCACCCCTCCTGGGCTACGTCTCCTTGGTTGTTTATAAGTGTTGTTTATAATGTTTAACTACTCCTGAAACCCACTTCAATGTGCTCATTACATCAAAATCATCTAGGAATGACTATTTTTGAGCCAAAATTGGTCGAAAATTGAAAAAGTTATGGCCTTTTCAGTTTTCCTTAGGAAAACTCCACCAAATCTAGAGAAACTCCAGTTAACCCTGCCAAAATGGAGCAATGACAGACAGACTTGCCAAAACTACTGCCAAGTTAATCTATGCTTTGATTAAGGATAAGCATGGTTTAATTAGTGTTAAACTTCAGTTAAAACGTTAAGCGTGCGGTTAGCAATTAGAGTTGACTGCTGGTTTGCATTGTTGGTCACATGCGAAGGGGGCTAGCCCTCTCCTCTCCCAACCCCCACGGTTTATCACATGAAATACATATCACAACAATAGCATGTTAAGTAATGATGTCGTGGCATAATGGTAAGACTTTGGGTTTGTGTGGGCGAGGTTGTGGGTTCGACTCCGCCGACCTGCAAATAAAATTTCGCCATTGCGTGCTGATGCTAATAGGCCCTTGGGGTGGGACATATGGTGGTCTCCGAGCTTGCCACATGTCTCCTTCTCATTGGTCCTCCCCCATCCAATAAAAAAAACAACTCATCAAACTATAGACCAATCAAAAAGTGCCACTTGGGATGATCTCATTGGCTGTTGACCAAACCATTGACCTGCACAGTCACCTGCCACATCAGCAGTACAGATTGCTGACTGGGCAGTGACTATATATTTTTTTTAAATTCCTCTGTTTGGCAAAGTGGACAGAAGTCCCTATCTTTCTCATACGAAATCCATTTTGAGTGAAACGAGTTGCATTGGGATCATATCGTCGAGACAGACGTGGTCATTCAGTCTTTGAGCAATTCCGGGCACTTTGATTTTTGAGCTAAATACTGATCACCTAATCTCCCCACTAGAAGCCTTTTGGACCCCAAAAGATACTATTAATCGTTCAGAAGGTAAGGGTACAACTCCCTCACCTTCTCAATTTGCATCCATTTGGCCTTAGAAGGATTTTGTCCCTTGAGTCCCACTTAAAGGTATTCAACATCCCCTCTCTTTGAAGTTCTGGTTCTTCTGTCAAGTATGAGATCTTGTTGTAGTTTATTAAGATATTCTGGCGAGAAATCATCTATTGATGGAAATTAAACATGCTCTCCTTGATCATCAATCAAAGGAGGCTCAAACAATCTCAAATTCTCAACATTAACAACAAAGTATATTTGCATATAAGCAGGCAAATCTAGCTTAAATGCATTGTTACCAATATTTTCCATAGTTTTAAAAGGACCATAACGGATTGGCTTCAACTTTTTACCTTCCCCTTGAAGTCTCTCTTTGCTAATATATAACCAAACTTCATCTCCAACTTGAAATTTATGATCGACACGGTGTTTGTCATGCCTTTCCTTGTAGTTGCTTTGACTCTTTTCAAGTTGTTCTTGCACTGTGTGATGTATCAACTAAATTTTCTCAATGAACTTTCTTGCCTTATTTATGTCACTATGACCATCAATAGTGACATCTTTCTCAAAGGTGAAGTCCAATGGCGATCTTGGCAAGTACCCAAAACATTCCTCAAATGGCGATGTGTTTGTGGAAGAATGCTTTGCCCTGTTGTATGCATGTTGTATGTAATGCAATTGTTCATCCAAAAGCTTGGGATGTTTGTTGCAATATCCTATAAGAAGATGAATGATGTCCTATTGACAACCTCAGTTTTTCCATTTGTTTGTGGATGAAAGGTTGTACTCTTCTAGTGTCCATCATGTCCCACAAATTTCACCAAAAATTCCCAACAAGTCGAGAATCACGATCACTTAGGAAGACCAAAATGAACCCAAATATTTTGAAAGAAAAGATGAGCTATTTGTTCAACTTACTTTGATTTTTACATGGCGTTAGAATACACACCTTGTTGAACCTATCTACAACTATATACTAGTAATCATGACCTTTCCTTGATAATGTAAGACCTCCTACGAAATCCATTGAGATACTCTCCCATGGACGTGAAGGTACCAGAAGCGAAGTGTACAATCCTAGTTTCCTATTGCTCGGCTTACTTATTGCACACAAAGAAAATCCTCTAATAAAACAAGTCAAACACACGTGGCCAATAACAATACCTTTGGATATTTGCTATTGTCTTGCCTACACCAAAATGTCCAACAATCAATGAAGTGTGCGCCTCCCTTATGATACTGTTTCTTTCTCCCTGTGGAATACATAACTTGCCCAAGTGATAGAACAAATTGTTATGTTAATGGTAATCTAACTCTTCAATTTGGTGTCCTCGCCTCAAGCTTGCATACACATCTTGAAAGTCATTATCATATGCATATTGCTCAATGTAACTTCCATGTAAAACATAATTGTACTCGAGTATAATAAATGAATTTACAATAGGCCTAGAAAGCATATCAATTACCTTATTGTAGATTCCCTTTTTGTACTTGATAACCAAATGAAATTTTTGTAGAAAACCCATCCATTTGAAGTGTCGTGATCACTGCAACTTTGACTGTGACTATAAGTACTGCAATGGTTGATGGTCGGTATGGATAATGGTCTCCTTCCCCATCAAGTAGTGTTTCCATTTTTTAACACTTTGTACCATTGCGTAAAGTTCTTTGTCATAAGTGGGATAATTAGTCACAACACCATTAAAAATTTCAGAATGAAATGAAATGGGTTTACCATGCTGCATGAGAACTGCTCCCATGGCGTTATCACTATCATCTGTTTGAATCTCAAATGGTTGTCTAAGATCTGAAAGAGCCAATACCAGTGTTGAACTGATCTTTTGTTTTAAAGCATCAAATTCTTTTTGATGTATATCTCACCAATGGAAGAATTTCTTGACACTAGTCAATGCATGTAGTGGAGCTGCAATGGAAGAAAAATTAGCAATAAATTTCCTCCAATATTGTGCTTCCCCTAGAAAGATTCTTACCTCTATAACTGTATTGGGCTTGGGCCAATTCACAATGACCTCAACCTTAGAGGGGTCTATCTTTAGCTCACCTCCTCCAACAATGTGTCCCAAATACACTAAACAAGTCTTGCCAAATTCACACTTTGACATCTTTAAAAATAATTGTTCTTTTCTCAAGACATAAAGTACTTTGTTCACATGCATAACATGTTCATCTCTGGATTTTTGAATATGAGAATATCATATAATTAAAAAATGAAAAAATCATCTAGAAATGGTCTCAATACATCATTCATAACTCTCATGAAATTAGTTGGAGCATTTGTAAGACCGAAAGGCATAACAAGCCACTCAAACAATCCTTATTTAGTTTTAAATGTGGTTTTCCAAATGTCCTCCTCAGCAATTCTAACTTGCTGATAACCACTTTGTAAGTCTAACTCAGTGAAATACTTTTCATACCTCAATTGATCAAGCAAATCATCAATTCTTGGGAGTCAATAATGATTCTTTACCATTATCTTATTCAGTGCACGGAAATCCACACACATGCACCAAGTATCATCCTTCTTTGGCACCAAGACAATTGGTGAACCAAATGGAAAAGTAGATGGGCATATGATACCTTTGTTCAACAATTATTGATTTTTCCTTTTTATTTCCATACTCTCCATTTTCAACATGCGATACATGCCAATGGTTGGAAGTGGAACATCCTACTGTGACTGTATCTGATGCTGAATTCCCCTCTTGGGATGTAACCCATTTGGTTCCTGAAACATCTCACCATGCTTGCTTACCAAATCAAACAAATCATATTTTAACTTATCATCACAACCTTAAAAAGATTAATAGTCTATATCATTCTTTTTCTTGATCATGAGAAGCACAAATATTTTACTTGCATTTACTAGTCTCTTCATCCGCCTTGCATTAACCAAAGTAATGCTTAACTTTTTGGGATGGGCTCTCACAATATATTCCATTCCATCCTTGAGAAATTGATGTTTGTTCTCATGGCAATAAAATATCACTTTCCTATCATGCAAATATGGGCTTCCTAAAACAATTCCTGACATGTCAAGTGGAACTACATCTAACGCAACTTCATCAATGAATTTTTCAGCAATGGCAAACCTGAATAAGCATTTCCTTGTAACATGTAAATTTGCATTATTGATTATCCAACCCAAAGGATATGGCTTATGATGAGGTACAGTTTCAATTTTAAGATTTTTTACCAAGTCTTCTAAAATTAAGTTTGATTGTGACCCACTATCAAATAATGCATCAATCTTTGTATGATTTGAAATTACCCTTGCACGGAACAACTCTATCCTTGATTCTTCATTTGGAGTGTTGTTGTGACTATGTGAGGAACTAGTGCTTGCTATAGCTTCCTTTCCCTTTGTGACCATGGCTGAAATCTTTGTCTCATCACCGAAATTGGATCCAAGATTGCGTTGTGTGGTAGCAGTCGTCTTTTGATTCCCCTTATTGTTTGGTTTCTTAGGCCTTAGTTCGGGATGTAGTTTCCAACAGTGGGCTTCATCATGCCCCTCTTTGGAACACTGTTTGCATGTAATTTTCTCCCCTTCTTTATTTACACTTGCATTCTTATTTCCTTTCCATTTTCTACCCTTCTCTTTCTCCTTAACCTTAAATGGCTTCTTCTTACTACGCTCTTCTAAAATGTTCTTTCCTCTTGCTTCAAGGTGCATGGCTTGCACACATAACTCATCTAAATTGCTTGGATTGAACATAAGGATAGTGTGTTTTAAGTAGGAATGTAAACCCCCAATGTATTTCAATAGAGTATGTTGGGAATTCAAGTTTACTCCTAACAACAAAGCCCTTTTCGTAAACTCCTGGGTATAGTCTTAACTGTTTGGCCCTTGAGTTGCCTAAAATTTTGCCAACTCATAATGGCTTTTTGCATGTAGGCTAAAGGATAAAACTATATTTTAATTGAAGAAACAAATTCAACCCAAGAAATGGATATCTTACCATGTATTCACATTTCCTCTTGAGTCTTTGCTTCCCACCAAACTAGTGTTGCTCCTTCTAGCCCCAATGAAGCCAACTAGATCTTTATGTCATCTTCTTGAAGGTTATGAATTTTGCAATAAACCTCCAATTTTCAAATCCAGTTGTCCAACTTCTCTACATTTACCTCACCATTGTACATAGGAAGTTCAAACTTAATGTCCAATTTGAGTAAGGGAGTTTTTCCTTTTGGGGTTTGTGAATGAGTATGAACAGTTTTTGTGGTGGAAGTGGAAGATAATGTTGTTTGTGATGATGAGGATGATGAAGATGATGAGGAAGATGATGAAGATGGTGGATATGGAAGAGGATTTCCTCCATTACCCTTTGAATCCTTCTTTTCATCTTTTTTTATCTTCTGAGCTTCCCTCTCCATGTGGAGACTTAGAACTCTCTCTAGCCATTCTAGTATTCCTCTCTTCATAGAGGACTCTAACTATGTCAGTTAAATCATAGAAATATTTCTTGAATGCTTCCTCTTCTGAAAGACCTTCAGTCTCTCTTGCTCTAGACATGATGGCTTTGGATTCAAGCTCAGCTTCTCGTACTGTTTGTACCTCCTTAATCTCAACTAAAGGTAAGACTTGAGGTGCTTCAAGTGCAGCTGGGATTGAAACTTTGGGTCGAGATTGCGGCCTTGTGGCTTTCCTTCTTCTGGGCATCACGTCAAGATTTGCAACAAATAGTTTCCCATCTCCTCTCTACAACTTTAACCTTGTAAGCATCACAAATTTTCAACCATTAAAAACTTACTAGCACAAAACTCAAGCAATCAAGCAAATAACCTGGCTCTGATATCAAACTTGACCTGTTATTGAATATTAGTTTTGTTGTGCTAATTTCAACTTCAAAATTAAAAATAACTACCCATCATTTGCTTCATGTGGATAGGTTTCCTTATGGTGTTTGTGAATTTAACAGGTAAATTTGTCAAGTTTTATGTCAAATTAATGTGCAAAATAGCATGTAAATAAAGTGTTGAATAGAAATAAACAAATATACAACAAACCATCAAAATGAACACTTAACACAGTGTTTTGATGAAGGAGTTCACCCCTCCTGGGCTACATCTCCTTGGTCCAGCTTCCATGGCTTGGGCCTCTTTATTAGGTAAAAATGGAAAAAAGTGTTGTTTGCAATGCTCTATTGGTCCCGAAACTTGCTTTAATGTGCTCAGTACATCAAAATCATCTAGGAATGACTCTTTCTGAGAAAAAATTGGTCGAAAATTGCAAAATTTATGGCCTCTTCAGTTTTCCCTAGGAAACTCCACCAAATCTGGAGAAACTCTAGTTAACCTCACCAAAAATGGAGCGATGTTGGATTTGTTGGACCCGCTAAAACTACTGCCAAGTTAATCTGCACTTTAATTAAGGATAAGCATGGTTAAATTAGCGTTAAACTTCAGTTAGCGCATTAAGCACACGATTATCAATTAGCGTTGGCCCCTGGTTTGCAATGTTGGTCATAAGCGGAGGGGTCTGGTGAGCAAGTTGGCCCTCTCCTCCCCCAACCGCCATGATTTATCACATGAAATACATATCGAAGCCATAGTATGTTAAGTAATTATGTCACGACATAATGGTAAGACTTTGTGTTTGTGTGGGCGAGGTCGCGAGTTCAATTCCATTGACTTACAAATAAAATTTTGTCATTGCGCGCTGATGCTAAAAGGCCCTTGGGGAGGGACACATGGTGGCCTCCGGGCTTGCCACATGTCTCCTTCTCATTGGTCTTCCCTCGTCCAATAAAAATGCCAACTCATCAAACTATAGACCAATCAAAAAGCACCACTTGGCGTGACCTCATTGGTTGTTGACCAAACCTTTGACCTACATAATCACCTACCACATCAGTAGTACGGGCTGTTGACTGGGCAGTGGCTATTTTTTTTTTGCGAAATTCCTCTATTTGGCAAAGGGGACAAAAGTCCCTATCTTTCTCATACGAACTCCGTTTTGAGTGAAACAAGTTGTGCTGGGATTGTATGCCTGAGACATACTTGGCCATTTAGTCTTTGAGCAATTCTGAGCACTTTGATTTTTGGGCTAAATACTGATCACCTGATCAATTAATGACTAGCGTGACAAACTGGACAATGTACATAATTGATTGTTTGTGTTTCTTACTACCTTTATGGTTGCACACTCCTAGGAAAAATCCTTACTCTAAGATGAAATTGAATCGTACCATACAATATTGGGGCCTCACTCTAACTCCTTTATATGTGATGTGCACCTTCATAAAGTGGATGCGAATAAATTTGATGGATTTGACCCCACTTGTTGGCTCACTCAAATGGAACAATTTTTTTCATTACATGGCATCAATGATGACTTAATAAAACTTTATGTCGACGTATTTCATTTAGACCCTAAGTTGTGACAATGGTGTGAGAATTCCCACAAAGGTTATAATTCTTGGACTAAATTTATCATTGATATTATGGATATTTTGAAACAAATACTCATCACTTGGGTTACTTGACTAAGTTAAATACTTAGGTATAGTTGAAGATTTCATCTTTTCTTTCGAGCAACTTTCTTACTTAACATTGAAGGCATATCTCATACCTTCTTCTGTGGATGCTTTATTAGTGGTTTTGAAGGAAGAAATCTATGCCCAAGTCTTAATGGTTCACCCCACCACTTGGCTAAAAGCTACTCAACATGCCGAAGAAGCATAGTAGGTTGTCAATACTCAAATAAAAAAAAAAAACATTCTTTACCCCTTGTTCCCATCCCACCAATCACTCTCCTCCCCCTCCTCTCAAGATGCACAAATTAACTTGTATTGAAATGAAATATTTTCAACTTAAAGGAATTTTCTACAATTGTGATGAAAAATATATTTTTGGGCATAAATGTAAGGAGTAGGAACTTTTTATGGCCATTTTAGAGGATTTACTCGATAATGATGATACTACTTTCACAGGAATTTCATCTTCCCAAATCATTAAATTAATTATCTACATTAAGCATCATAAATTCATTATCCTCTTTAATAGTGGTAACACCCATAACTTTATTCACCACAAGTAGTGCAAGAAACAAATTGTTATATCCATGGTGTGAGAAATTTTGAAATCGTGATTGCAAATGGAGGTTTCATGAAATGTGGGGGTTTTTTGTGAAAAAATGCACTTTCAATTTAGTGATTAATCTATGAAATTCCACATGATTGTGATTGAAATGGGTGGTTGTGAAATTGTGTTGGGTATAGTTTTTGGTGACCATTTTGCTTTATCCAAAACCCAAATGACTTAATTTACCTCCTTTACACTTCATTTTGCTTACTTTATCCTCTTTTTGGCCTAAAAATGCATAAAAAGGTATTCAAGTCTTTCTTTATTAAATTCTGTTTTTTTGACAAACTTTGTGCATAAAAAAATAAATCTAACCTAAAAATTATCAGAAAATGGAATTTTGGTATATGCTCATTCATTGGGATCTGTGTAGGATGGTTGGGGAAATTATATGACATGGGTTTTATTCCTTGGGAACCACAGATGGATGAAAACCTATTCACTTTCCAAAAAAAAGCACACACATTCCCAACCAATGCTTGGTCGACACAACCTGTTTCCAACAAAATACCCTGTTATAGCCTAAAAATTATAATTGTTCTGATTTTCGAGAGATTTGATTAGATTTTGAGGCACTACAAAGGTGGAGCTCGACCTAACTAATTTCCTAAATTAAAATTTTAATTTATTGTTGGATATTTTATAAGATTTCATTTCCAAAACTTTTTATATAAATACGCAAGTATGTAAAGACTTTGGTAAGTTTGTAATTTCTAGATCTTAGCCTTTGAGAGTTTTTGCTTTAGTTTGAGATCTTGAGAGTTGTGTTATGGATTTTGACATGTTTCTTTCATCAATACATGGAAATCATTGATTTTTCTCAATTTGGAGACTCAAGGTGTGTGAGTTAAATCAATGGAAGGCACCCCCATTCTCTAAGCTTGCATACTTATCCTCTTCACTATTCACTACTGTATATGCTAGTATATAGTGTACATGCTTGTATTATATATATGCATTTGTCCACACCCAAAGGATGTCAACTCTAAGGATGCATTTATTTCCTATACAAAAACCTTTCTACTAACAATGTGACAAAAGACCCAAGTAATAGATAATATTTGCATGAAAAAATAAAACATTGAAGGAAATTAAAGACCAACAAACTCCGACATTATACCTGATGATTAGCAACAACCATTATTGGGTGAATCAATCCTCTACAGACAACAAGCTTTTTTATTTTCAAGAATAACACTAGAACCTATGACTTCTAAGTTGAGATGAGCACCATCATACATGATATTTTCCAAAGCCAAAACCCATGCACTGAGAGAAATGACCTCCTCACACAAACCATTAATAAATTGCTCCATATTGGTTAAGTGTCGAAGCAACTTAGCTTCCAAGAGAAGCTAAAATGTTTGACATTATTTTTCCACTATATCATATGCAGTTGGATAGATTCCAACAAGGCTTTGGTTGAATCCAAAATCTTTTCAGGCAAAAAACCATCATTACCGCTCTCTGAAATTGATGGAGGTTCTGCCATATCAAAAGAGAGCTACTACACTTGACTAGATAACACACCAAATAGATTTAACCACTCTAAAACTAGCAAGGAACAACATCCCATGAAGACGAAGGAAGCGTTAAGGTCCTTTCAAAAAGTAGTGTTAAAACTTTTCCATGAGCCAAACTAAAGCAAAGAATCCATTACTGGACCAAAATTCTCAGAAGGACATTGAGAAGACTGATTTTGGGAGTCACTAGACGACAATATTAATTCTATCCTGCTACACAATGCATGAGTTTTCATGTCCGCAATGTTCTCCAACAACTCCATCCATAGGTGAAATAAATACAAATACCACCTTGAGCAAAGGGAAATAATTTTTATGTGCCACTAGTTACGAAGAATGTGCCACAAGGAAGCAATCTTGAGAATTCATGGTTGGGAAATGGAATGTTGCGAGACCATAGTGCCCTTCATTCTCTTTAATTATGCTCAAGGTTGGACTAAGTGGGAGGCATATGGACTCACCCAAAATTGAATTAAATTACCAATGATGACATATTTATGAGTGGAGCTCAAGCATCTCGGAATTTTGAACATGACTAAGGGATAGGGGCATAATTAATTAAACCTTTATCCATCTCTATTCTGCCTTGTCCAAGGGTGGATCCTTTCTTTCCCAGTGCATCCACCACTGAGTTTATGTACCTATACACAAGAAAATCCTCCAATTTCATGAATTGAGAGGCAATTGAGAATAATTCTTTGTAGAATGGGAGGGTGATCTGATCTCGACACTTTCCTAGCCTTGATTACTTATCAAATAATAAGCATTGGATAACTAGAAACTAATAAGTCATGTATTTTCTTTGCAAGAGCTATTTCCAAAACTTTCCATAAGGAAAGGAGCTCAACTTGATTATTGGTCATAGTACCAAATCCGTAAGCATATTCAGACATTATTTTTCCATTGGGGATAAATAATTCCCATCCCACTCCTTCCTCCCTTGGCTTACCTTTTGAAGCCCATCGAAGAATAATGAATAATTATTTCTAGCCATTCTCCACTTAGTGAATTCTGATTGATTGAAATTGAAGTTAGGAACCTTATTGCTATATGGATAAAGCATATAGCTACTATGGAGGTGCAAATGCTTGCTTATCTTTATCCAGTTTCACTCCATTAGATTTAGATCTTCAAGCTCTTCATTTATGAATCCCGTGGAGGAAATAACTTTGAAGAGAAAATTTTACGCTGAGGGAAACTATTTGAGGATTCAAATATTTGTTTTTGAAAATAACTTTATTCCTGGTGATCCAAATAGACCAACATAGGAACTTGGGTAGAGCTTCCCAACATCTAATTGGTAGAGAGGAGGCATTTAAAAGCCATGGTTATTTGACTTTCCATAATTCAAACATTTCCACCAACGATCCTAGAATAGAGTCAATATAATACACGGAAGCAAGCATTGCTCACCAAGACTCTAAGGAGACGGGACAAGACCAAAATAGATAAGGTATGCTTTCCTTTGAATTGAAGCATAAGACACACCGTGACATTCCATGGATGTTCCTTTTCCTAAGTTTTTTAATAGTGAGAATGTTTTGATGAACAAGAGTCTAACACAAAATATTTACTTTTGGTATACCATGCTCGTTCCATATTTTTTACCACACTTTGCACAAAGTTAGGTGGGGAAGTTACTTAAAAAATGTGAGTATCCCAATTTCACTGTGTGCTTGTGTTGGGGATTTAAATTCCATGTTCGAAGATCCTCAATAGAAACGAAAATAGGGGCTAATCCTTTTAAGATGAAAATCAAGCAATCCCATTGGGGCCCTAGATGGATTGACAACTCTAGTCTTAGCCAACCTTTCCAATGACCTTGATCATCCCAAAGCGAGATATCTCTTAATTTGGTGTAATCATTCTGCTGCATCCAAATGGGCAAATCTCTAAATTCCTCACATTCTCCCAGAGGACCTTTAGAAGAAAAATGTCTTTCCAAATATTAATGCAGGCACCATTCCTAGAACACTAACTAAGATGGTCAATGATAAGTGGAGCATCCTCTTTACATAACTTCCACATTTTGGATCCAAGACCAGACCAAAATCTAGAAGTTCATAAACAAAGGTTGATAAGGTTCATAAACAAGGGGTCTTTCATAGTTATACCACCATTTTCCTTTAGGAGACACATAATGTTCCAATGCACAAGATGAAGTTTATTTTCATTGTTCTTTCCTCCTTGCCAAATAATTTTTCAAATCAAAAGCGTCATTTGATTAAGCATAGATTTTGTAGCCAAAAGACCAAAACAAGGATAAAGTGGAAGAGAGTATGAAACAAGTTTCACCAGGATAACTCTACTAGTAGTGGTTAGCCATTGAGCTCCTCAGGCATGAATTTTCTTTTTGAACTTATTTATGATTTTAGGCCACCTTTTAAATTAGAAGCACCCGAATAAATTTTGATTCCAAGATATTTAAAAATCTTCCATTTAGACTCCAATGGGAATTCCAATACTTTGGAAATCTCCAAAAGGTTCGCAACAAGACTATTCCATCCAAAGATCAAGCTCTTTTTTTATTTATTGACTAGGCACCTAGAGATATCCATGTATTGATCTAAGACATGTTTGAACCACATTGAAATTTTCTTTGATGCACTTCCCAATAGAAGCGTGTCATCTACAAACTGGGAGTGATTAACTTCCTTAGTGTTCCTTGCTATACTCAGGCCTATTAATCTTCCCTCAACCCTAGCGAACTCCAGATTGCTACTAAGACTTTCTGCAACGAGAATGTATAAAATAGGGGAGAGGGGGAATCCTTCCCTCAAACCCCTTGAGGCCAAAATGAAATTACAAGGGAAACCATTTATTAATGGAGCAATCCATGGGTTAAGAATACAAGCTTTAATCTAATTAATGAACTCCCGACAGAACCCCAATTTTTCCATAACAAAAAATAAAAGGAGTGATGAACTCTATCAAAAGCATTCACCATGTCTAGATTAATAACCATACCTAGCTTGTCGCTTTGCTTGCTAGAGTGGATAACCTCTTGAACTAGGATCACACTGTCCATAATTTGTTTGTGTTTCATAAAACCGCCCTAGTTTTCCAAGATTATTGTAGGCATAATTTTTATTAATATGAGGGCCATCACTCTAGTTAGTATCATGTAGGCTAAGTTGCATAAAGAAATAGGCTAGAAATGAGAGAAGGAGGCAAGTTTTGACTCTTTTGGTATTAGGGCTAGGAAAGAAGAGTTAGTATTCCCCCCAACTTTCTTTTTGTTCTGGAAGAGTTAAACATTCTTAGTAGATCCTTTTGATTAATACCCAAAAGTATCTATAGAAATTGATGGAAAATCCAGATGGAACATGAGCTTTATCTTGATCTAGGGACCAAATGACCTCAGTCACCTCTGCTTCCTCAATCGTCTTTGTGAGCTAATAATTATATGATTCCAAGACAATCGAAGGAAGGTAATAAATGAAGGATTTCTCCTCTCCTAAATAATTTTCCTTAACCTTAGAGCATAATTCCTTGAAGAAGTGAAAGGTTTCTTGCTTGATGTTAGGGAAGGAGGATATTTTGGGACGATCCTCTACAATGAGTTCTTTGACTCAATTCCTGATTTCCCTAGCTCTAGCTTGTTTGTGTAAAAAGGAGGAGTTCCTATCCCCAAAAATTAGCCAAATAATTATTGATTTGAACTGTTAATATTCCTCTTCTTGCTTGTTGAGATAATGAATTTGCTGCTTAATTGTTTTTCTTTTTTGATATGCCACTCCATAATTGAATTGTTTTCCATCATATTTTGATGTGTCTCAATATTTATGATAAGATCAAGTTTTTCTTGTCCTCGAGGCTTAAAATTAACTTTTACCCATTTTATTAGAAAATACTTCACCATTTTTAATTTCATTTCCCAAATAAAAGCATGGGATCCATTTACCAGGGTTTCCCATGATTGTTTTATTAAGTCTGCTACCCCTTCCTTCTGCAGCCACCCCAAGTTGAAATAAAACAGGATCAAGCCAAGTTCTTTAGGAGGGTCTATGTTTAGCTCAATATGCCAATGATTTGAGTCCCCCTTAGCCAAAATTGAAGAAAAATATTATATTCCTTTGACCAACCAATTTCTATGAATGAGAAGCGATGCAGTCATGTCGCTATGTGCCCAAACCACTTATCCGATTAGACCGAGTATATTTCCATTTTTTTGGGATTATATCCAGGAGATCCCATTTGCTAAGAAGGCCTTCCAGTCTTTCCTGGAATGGGTATCTAACGACACTTCATTCACGTTTCTCTGAATAAACTAAAACAATGATAAAGTCACCACCAAAGATACTGTTTATACCATTGTTCTTCCTTTAATCGAATTAAGGAGTACTATAATTCTCCCTTCTCATTGTAATGGAAAAGAGCATAAACATTTATAAAAGAGACTATTTCTTTTGTGCTTGATCCATAAACTTCCATGGATATTCCACTGGCAGTTCATCACAACAGTTCCGATAAGATTATATTTAAAATATGAAATTCTACAATATTACAATTTTCTTAGATTTTTAGATCTATAGATTTTACTGTTAATATTGCATACATGCGAATGAAAATTATGCATAAAATAGAGAACAAAAAAATAAAAGATCACACACACACATTTAACACAAGATATGCTCTAGGAAGCCCTTTTGAGAGAAACATCTAGCTAGAAGATGAGGCCACTCCACTCTCTTTCTCTAAATGGAAATATGGTTGCAAGTACAAAGAAATATGGACTACATCCCATGGGTTGCTATAGAGCACAAATCCTCTCTGTGTGCTCTACCTCCTATCCCTCCTGGCTATTTTTGCTCAACTATGGAACAAATGCACTCAAAATAATGGGATCAATTTTCCTCCTAATGGCCCGACTATAAAACAACCTCATAGTCTACTAGTGATTAGGGTTGACTACCTCAACCCTTAACTATATTTATAATATAGACTCTTATAGAGTATTCTACATCAAAATCACATGGCTAACCCAATCTTTCATGAATACTAGTGGCTAACGTGCCATCCTCTCAAATTATGGTGGTGAAAACAAGAAGGTCAAATTCTGAGTGGCATAAGTTTCACATACAAACTTTGCTTGACGTGATTCTTGCACTGTTGGAAAGATATTTGGGTGTAGAATAACACAAAGTGATGCTATGCTAAAGCAACAAAGTTTTACTCCCCAAAAAACATTATTTGATGCCTCAAAATGCTCATGGAAGGTTTTAGACCCTATTTTGCCAAACTGTGTCCCATTGGTAAAAACGGTCCTGTGAACTTATTCCTCCACTTTTTCCACTTTAAAAGCATTTAAATGGATGAAAAAAATATAATGATCCAATCCAGATCACACCTCCCCATTTTGGTAGGATTTTGGTCCCCAAAAGCTTCTATTGAATGAGGTGAGAAAATTTTTCCTTCACCTTCTCTCTAGCATAACATTTCGCTTTTCTTGGAAGTTGTCATTTCAACACAATATACCAAAAGTCATGCTGCCCCTGTCTTGTAGTTTTAGATCTCTTCTTGAAAAATGTATCTTTTATTAGCTCTTCTTGGTATTTTGGTGCCAAATCGTCCACAGAAGGTAGGACTTGTTCTTCTTCCCGATTTAGCATTGAAGGCTCATAGAGTTTCAAATTCTCTACATTCACAATTGAGTAAAAGCGCATATATAGTGGAAAATTAAGTCTATAAGAATTATCACCCACATTTTTTAGTATCTCAAAGGGACCATATCTTAGAGCCTTGATTTTCTTACCAATCCTCTATAGCCTCTCTTTGTTGAACTGTATCCATACTATGTCTCCCACCTTGAACGATTTCTTTGTACTATGCCTGGCCTCATATTTCTCCTGCGAATTTTGTAGTGTCTCTTGTACCTATATATGGATCTGCCTAATCTTCTTTATAAATTTTTGAGCTATCACAGTGTCTCCTGTAATATCTTCCCTCACTCCTTCTTGCTTCCCATATCAAATTTCCAAAGGTGAAGGCGACAAATATCCAAAACAAGTTTCAAATGGGTACTTTCCTGTAGAAGTGTGGATTGCTCTATTGTAATAATGTTGTATATATACCATATTTTCAACCTAGGTCTTCGGATTCTTCTAGTTGTATCCCCTCCGAAGTTGCACCAAAGTCTTATTGACTATTTTTATTTTTCCATCTGCCTACAAATGGAATGGTGTAGATCTCTTCAACTCTATGTCCATCTTCTCCAACAATGTAGTCTATAATGCCCTAAGAAATCTTGTATCCTTGTTTGAAACAATGCTCCTTGGTATCCCAAAGTGCACCTAGACTTGTCTAAAGGACAAGTTTGTTGCTTCTTTCCCACTGATGGTATTTTTACAAGGCATAAAAACACACATATTGTTGAACCTATCAACTATCATGAATATGTAGTTATGTCCATTCCTAGTTATTGGTAAACCTCCCACAAAGTCCGTGGAAATAATTTCCCAAGGATGAGTGGGTACAAGTAAGGGATGATACAAACCCTGTTTCCTATTCCTAGGCTTGTTGGTACAACAAAGCATGCATTCTCTTATGAAACTATCAACCTTCTCTTACATCTTGGGCCAATACACATATCTCTGCAAGTTGGCCATGGTCTTCCCTACACCAAAGTGCCCTGCAACCTTGGAGGCATGATCCTCGCTAATTAGCTGCATTCGCTCACCTTTAGGAACCCATTTCTTATACAACTTGTAGAGTAACCCATCCTGGAGATCGTATTCAACGCTGTTGTCACCATCATGCACATGACTACTCTATAACTGCTGAAACACCTCCTAGAAGTCCTCATCCTCTGAATATGCCTCTCTGTATGCATCATTGGTGAATGAATCCCTGTGCATAAGAGTCACCAAAGTTGTGATCTTTGATGTGGTGGCCTTGAGAGCATGTCAACCAAATTGTTTTTTCTACCCTTATTGTACTTGATTACTAAATGAAACTACTATAAAACCCATCCACTTCAATAATGTCTGGTCTACTGTAGCTTTCTTTGGGCTTGCAAGTATTGTAGTGGTTGGTGATCAATGTGGATTACTATAACATCCTTGGTGAAAATTTCATGTAATAAAAGTTAATAAAGGTAAAATAATAACCATGGTTATAGGACAATTATTCCAACCTGAATGTTGGGAAAGACATCCTAATGTGGGTGTCCATTTCGATTATTATGGCTAAGGAAACTGGCAAAAGCAATGGCATTTTTAGAAATTTATTTATGAAAATAAGGGAAAATAGGAGAAAAGGAAGGTGAAGAGTCACAGGTTTCATGTGAGGAGGAAAATGAAGGGAAATAATGGAAAATTGAAGAAACTAGAGGCCTCATTAATAAAAATGCTTCTGAGGATCAGTTGGTACCTTTTTCCAGTTCAGTTTTGGAGCTCTCTCTCTATTATCTCTATCTCACACTCTTGGATGCTTATATTTTTCTTGGATCACTTCAGCATTGGATCAAGAAAGTAAAAGAAGGAAAAGAGGAAGCAAAGATCAAAGAAGGAAGAGCAGGATCAAGCAACCACAACGGGTTCATTTGCAAGTATCGATTTGCATGTGTAATTTCCTTGGTAGATTTGGCATGCATGGATGTGAATGTGTTTTCTTTGTTCTCTTGCTGTCATGGGCATGGGTTTTGCTAGGTGTGACAATGTTTTTCTACCTTGCCTTTCCATTTTCAGATAGTCATGGTGAGATGGGGTTCTCATGTTTTGGTTGAGCTGGATTTCCAGATGGATTCATAATTGAGTGAGGTGGATCTATGAATGAAAAAACACATGGCCTAGTGATCCATGAACCAGAATGTGGATTGTGGTAAAGCCGCTAGCCTAGTGACCCTTGAAATAGACTTTAGGTTATGGTAAAGCCAACTATTGTGTGCCTCAATGGGCCTAGGAATCCTTTACCGGTGAATGGCATGATATACGGTAAAGCCTAGAGGTGGTTGCTCTTAATCAAGCATAGGAATCCTTTCCGATGAATGGCATGATATACGGTAAAACCTGGAGGGTGGTGTCTTGATTATGGCCTAAAAACCCCTGGATCAGACTATGGGTTGTGGTAAAGCCTAGAGACTAGGAGTCAGGAAAATTCCTCATGGTGTAGGCGGAGAAATTTGGTGGCATCCATGCTTGTTTATGGCCTAGTGATCCAGTGGGGATTACAGTAAAGCTTGGTACAATGTGTTTATCATTTATGTCCTAGTGATCTGGGGAGGATTGTAGTAAAACCTGGTGCTATTGATGAGGGTGAGGTGGTTTAGCCTCGAGAAGCCCTAGTTGGTTATATTGGCTTGAGTTCCATATTCATGCTTGGAATATGGCACAAGGGTGATTGGATGAAGAGAGATTTGGCTTAGGAAATCTATGGTCAGGTGAAACATGATAGTGTTTTCAGGAAAAATAGTATTTCTAAGAAATGCTAATCCTCTAGGTTTGGTAGCTAACCTAGAAACAACAGTTAAAACAATTCACTATTTTTCCTATGAACGACAGATAAGAGAAAGATTATAAGGAGCCAACCTACAACTTCCGCTTGATCCCTCCCTCCTTTGAATGATCTCGGTGCTCCTCTCCGTACTTAACATGCTTGGAGAGTACCTGTGTAATCACAGAAACAAAGACCCGTCAAAGCATAATGATCCATAATTCATAAATAACATAGAATCGAAAGTATGATAAACATATGAATGCATTGACAAATTACACAAACATAGGGGAAAAATCTTGAAAATCTTTATTAATAGAAAGAAGGATTACAAACCATAAGTTCTATCCAGCACCATCCTTCCAGCTTCAAACTCTCTTCACCTTATGAGCAGCAAGAGATTCCAACATTACCATAATACTCAACCTCAATACTAAAACCATCAGCACCTCCTTAGAACTCAGAATTGTTTAGCGTTTAGATCTCTTGGATGAGTGATCCATTTATAGATGAGTGCAGGAGGTTGGGTCATCAATGATGATGATGAATTCCTTTCTATTTTTAGGAATTGGTTCCATGAAAGAGGGAGATAGGAGGTTGATGTTTCCTAATTCCTTTTGTCATCCTTGGGTGAACTTAGAGGGGCAGGTGGTACTAGAGAAGCTTCTAGAGGTTTCCATGAATAACTGATTCTTCAAACTCTCCCAGAACTTTGCCCAAGCTCGCTCATCGCAGGCTAAAGAGGGCCTAAGTGCGATGCATAGCACTTAGTCAATGTAGCACCTGCAATTCATTGCAGCCTAATGAAGGGCTTCCTATAGTGATCTCCTTAGAGACACTTTTTGGATGAATTTTGTGATGGAACTTCTTTGAGAGTGAGGCATTCATATGAATAAGTTCTTTAGGGCATGAAACAACTATATTAGGGGTTTATGAACCCTAATAACATCGACATTTAAGTTGGGGTTGATGTGCCCAAATAAATCTGTAACATTTGCCCCCTAAAGTATGAGGTCGTAAATATCTGCGTCTAGTGAAATGCTTTATCATGAGGATCAGAAGTTTTGAAATGGAAGGCAACCTACATTAATTACAATACAATACATCATGATAATTTGATTTTTCTCATGAACTAGCTGAGGGAGGCATTCCCATGCTCAGCTTTTAAACTTTCATTACATGTACATAGATCAGATAGTTATCTACAGATATAGACTTACGATTCTACAGATATAGATTCATGATCCATGATTAGGATGACCATCTGTGTAAAGCCTTTATACATTTCATTTGGTACTCCTGAATATATCACAACCCAGATGGATGAAACTAGATCCGGGGTCAATCTTCACTCAATGTACAAGTCTAACCATGTGAATAGATGTTTTGAAGTCAAACATGCAGAGACATCATCTGATTACCAGCCAATGATGTAAGCTATTAACAGACGCGAGAGGGATCACCGATAATGATGATGATCCTCAAGGTACTACAGTACATTTCACATGGTGTGAATAAATGATTTGATGTCGAACACCACGCAAAATCGTTTGGTCGAAGGCCATTGATGTCAACCTATTGCCGGAAGTGAGAAACTTTCCATTGATGTATGCAAGCTTCAAAGCAATGAAAGGGTGTTTCTAAGTCAACTTCTTGGATGATGAGTTAATGTCAACAAAAAGTGACTCGTCGTAGAAGAGCCTTGATGTATCCCGCATCTACGAAATGAATCAAAGTAAATGATTTTTGGAGATGAGAATCAACTGATGACACAAAGTTTAGGAATGGCGGCTATGAAAATGAAGGTTTATAGTATTGCAACAGATAAAGTTTTAACTGGATGACTTCTCTTGAACATATCGACGACACTGAGATGAACTGGTAGTGTTGACCCAAAAAAAAGTGATGGATGGTGTGATAGACCAGCGGTATGATAACCATCAAACTGAATGACCCAACCCAACTTAGTCACGGAGATGAAGTGAAAGTGTCAAGTTCAAGATTGACTCGCTACCACAAGTTTTCAAGACTTTTCCCATTTTCCCCTATCATTGCTGACCAGTACCTCTTTGTTTTTTATCAAGCTTGAGGAGGATAACATATGTTTGTTCTATAATTCACCCTTTGGGCAAACCCATCGCTATTTGATGTTTTAACGAGTCTAGCGACGATGAAACTCGGTCTTGTCTAGATGGACAAGTTTGTCGCTATTATGATATTTTAACGAGTTTAACGACAAATATAACTTGGTCCTTTTCATGTTTAGAGAGTTTGAAAAGGGACAAAAAGAAAGCTCTATAATTTCTTTTTCGTAAAAATAATTCCTCAAGTCCGAAAAATCATAAAATAATACAAGAGAGATGTTGTTTCCAATACTTTAACGAGCTGGAACGGACAAGTGCTCGACAATCTTTTCATGTTTAGAGAGTCTGAAAAGAGCTTAAAGAGGACTTCATTCTGAGGAACGAGTGGTGTCTAGGGTAGAAACTAGTTCTGGTGATGTTGGAACTTCTCAAAACATGTTGATTGATGTGAAGAGGCTGGCTAATAAGACCACTCATTGCAACTCTTCCTCAAAAAAGGTAAAACAACCAAGTGAAAGCGTATGATCGGCCAAAGAAATGGTGGCGATGGGATGAAACAACCAAGGCTCATATGATAGAAAAGGTTGATAGAATGGCAATCATGAGGGTTAAAAATGGAAATGGGTTCATTTTTAGACAAGCTTGAACCATAGGGAACAATGCTTGGATTCAATCTCACTTTTACACAAGAGTGAAACGGAAAAACTATGCTTGAGATTGGTTTACATGCCCCCAACATGATGAAAGGGAAATTCTCCTGTAACCAGATGGAAATTGTTGCGGTGAAGCAATATGGTTATCCAACACCTTTTGGGCTTCGTCTAGATAGACAAAGGTGAATGGGGTGATTCCCTTCACATAACCTACAGGGAAACTTAACTTTACCACTAGGTGCATGCCCCCCAAGCTTCATTACATTCACTTAAGTAGACTACTCGTGGCTATCAAGTGGATGGAATGAAGGTTCTTTTAATATTTCAAGTGAAAGACTCGACTGGGATTTTACGAGATCTAGTCAAAGACTCGACTTGGAACATTGCTCCAGGGACCTTGCTTCATTTTTTAATGAGCTTGACATAAAACAAGGAATCCTGCTCAGATTCCTTGTTTCATTTTTTAATGAGGTTGACACAGTAAAAGAACTATCCTCATGCTCCTTGTTTCAATCACAACTCATAAGAGGTCATGAAGGAGAGATCTGGTTCCAATGCCCCCAATACATAATGTACAACATCACTGACTGGAACATCAATGTACGTAATGTACATCAATGTAGGTGTGGAACAAGTTGCCACATAATTAACCCGTGGCGGGGATGATACCATTGGTATAAATGGACCATTTAGGGACGATGGTTGACTAGGAGCTATATTTGGACCGGGAAATGAAAGTTGGTCAACGGTGATAATTCTGCCTTCATGCTGGAAACAAATCACTCAAAGGAGTGTTGAAACAATAGCTCCCATGCCATAAACATAGTCGTGCCCTAGAAGTAAATTGTAATATAAAGGGCTTGGGACTACCATCATGTTCAGATAAACGGTTTTCCCTCCCAAAGTAATAGGTAACTAAGGAAGGATCCCTAATGGTCCACTGGTTCCCCTGTTAAAGCCTAACAGATTCTGTGTAACAGGCACAAGCAGTGGCGAACCAAGCGCTTTCCAAGCAGTTGAGGAAAGGATACTCACTGATGCACCTTCATCTATAATAGTGCCAGATACAATCATTTTACAAACTTGTACTATGATCTGGAAAGGCACATAAGAAGGAAGGTGGAATCCTGCCAGTCGATTCCAATCAAAGGAAGTGACTAGACTACTTGGAGGGGGTACCATAGAAACGAGAGGATTAACCCCTTGAGTTAAGAGAACTGGTGGATTTTCCTCCTGTCTTGATGGAACAAGTTGATTGCCCCCAAGCTCATTTGAATATGAAGAAACAAAAAGAACCTGAGTGGTATGGTGTTCACTCTTTTCGTAAAAGGTACGATTTACTGAAGGTGAAATCGGGTCAACTGTTACCTCAGCCTGTTGATTTTGGTTGGGTATAGACTCATAGGATTCACTTTCAGAGAGAGTGGGTTTGAACGACGTTTGATTTGAGTCAGTCAATTCATCAACTAGTGAAGGATTTAGGGAAAGTTTCCTGTAACTAGATGGAAATCACCGTGGTGAAGGAGGACAATTATCCAACACTCTTTTGGCTTCATCCAGATAGGAACAAAGGTGAATGGAATGATTCCCTTCACATAACCTACATGGAAACTTAACTTTTCCCTTCTTTCCATGATCTTTACTGCCACTAGTTGATGGTGTGTCACCAACATGATCTCGAGATGTTGATGGCACAGGATGATGCGAACAGGAAGACCATTCTTCTAAGATATGAGGAATATTAGGACAATTTCAAAGAAGATGGTCTCCTGCACAAAGTTTGCATGGATATCGAACTTTGTGAGACTTGACAGGAAGTTTCTCATCAGATTTTGCATTCAAAACAATGGTTGCTTGGTTTCCCCTCTGCTGAATTTGCTTCTTCTTCTTCTTCTTCTTCCCTTTCTTCTTCTTCTTAGCCACCTGGTTACTAGTACCAATACTTTCATCAGGCGAAGAGGAAGAAGGTGAGGAAGAAACGACCGAGGAAGAAGGCAAAGGGTCAACCTTAGGATCAACTGGAGGTTGATTTTGTCTAGTTGGAGGTGTACTCGATTACAGAGAAATCACGACATTTTGAACCAAGGAGGTTGAAAACAACCATACTGGCAAACCAATGGTAAATCTCGAAAGGGACAATGTAGCCATATATGAAGCACCAATATTTCCAAATTGAGGAAAAGGACTAGGATTCCCATCAAAAGGAATTCCTTGATCGGTAGACTTTGGATTTGTTGCCATATGATTCAACCTAAGATCAACTAAGGAACAAGCATGGAGGATGTTATTTGCGGTCAATTAATTTTTACGACACTGGAACACAACTTCGCTTTTTCAGTTTTAAAGAGTCAACAAAAAGCAAAAGATGACTCTAGTCACCTTCGATTTTTAATGAGCCTAAAGTGATAAGTGCTCAGATGATCGTTTTACTTTTAAAGAGTCGAAAATGAATGAAAGTGACCGCTCTGGAGTTCTAGACAAGAGGGCTTACCAGAAAAATCATAAAACTGCAATATACACCTTGGTGATAAATGAAAGAGAAATTACCAAGGACTTTACGTACGACAGTCAATCTTCCCGAATGTTGTGTTTAATGCATTATGATCGGTAAGGCAGAAGACTCGACTTCCTAGGGATAAAGGATTTCAACCTATTGGGGTCTCCCACTATATACGTGACAGTACAGGGAGCACAAATCCGTACTAGCACTTATCGGATCAAAGAGGAGGAATCACCCAACCTTCAGTGAAAACGACAACCACTAGGTTTAAAGACGCCAGAACATGTCTCTAGCCTAGACATCTAGATTTTTTAGGTTTAAAGATGCCAGAACACGTCTCTAGCCTAGACCTCTAGATTTTTTTCGTTAAGGTCCAATGCTTTATTAGATTAATTCAGATAAATTTTAAGTTGATCTTCTTTAGAATTTTACTTTCAAGGTTCACCATGTGATGTTTTCCGAAATTCCTAAGAATGCAACTAGAATGAGAAGCACTCTTTCCATTTATTTCAACAATGAAAATCCTAGCTACGAGGGATAGAGCATAGAGGTACTTTTTGAACAAAAAACAAAGAGAAAAAACTAATGCAATTCCCTAAACCATTCCTTTCAAGAACACAAACTCAAACTCTAAAAATGAAAATTGCATGTATTTCTTTTCAGTTTCTCTTAATGTGAATGATGCAATAAGAAAAACTAATGCATAAACGATTCAGAATTGTTTTCATAAAAAATGATGATTTGTGACAATTTCTTTTAAAGGGAAAGGAAGACTGTACGACACTTTTGATTTTAAATAAATGAAGATTTTCGACACTTTAAATGAAAATAAAAATCAAATGCACAAATAAATCAATTGATAATTTATGAAGGAATATTTTATGACACTTCATTTTTCGAAGAAAATGACGATTTTACGACACTTTTCTATCGACAAAAACAATCGATTGTATTCTAACTTTGAAAACATTAAAGAAACATTAAAGAGATGAATTAAAGAAACATCAAAGTAGGGTTGAATTAAAGAGATGAAGGCTGGTTTCAGAGATGAGATATCATTCATATTCAATAAGCAATTCAATCAAAGATGAAAATTAACAAAAACTTTAGCTCCTAGATGGGAAAACTGATATTCAAGAGATCATCGCAGGTAGCAGTTAGAGACAGTGTGATGCATCACACCTTACCAATGCGGGAACTGTAATGCATTGCAGCTCTTAGTTAAGGACAGTGCAATGATTACAGTGAACGATTTTGAAGGTGTTTTTGGCTCAAATTCGATTCAATTTTCAGTGGATTAAGCTTGACTTCAATGAACAACAACAAGTAATGTGTGGTGGAATGTTATAAGAGGCTACTAAAATACCAGTGGAGTCACCAAGTTGTTTTCAGGAAGATTAGTATTTCGAAGAAATGTTAACCCTCTAGGTTTGGTAGCTAACCTAGAAACAACAGTTAAAACAATTCACTATTTTTCCTATGAACGACAGATAAGAGAGATTATAAGGAGAGAACCTGCAACTTCCACTTGATTCCTCGCTTGATCCATCTCTCCTTTAACTGATCCCACTGCTCCTCTCCATACTTAACATGCTTGGAGAGTACCTGTGTAATCATAGAAACAAATACTCGTCAAAGCATAATGATCCATGATTCATAAATAACATAGAATCGAAAGTATGACAAACATATGAATGCATTGACAGATTACACAAACATAGGGGAAAAATATTGAAAAGCTTTATTAATAGAAATAAGGATTACAACCCATAAGTTCGATCCAACGCCATCCTTCCAGCTTCAAACCTTCTTCACCTCATGAACAACAAGAGATTCCAACATTACCACAATACTTAGCCTCAATACTAAAACCATCAGCACCTCCTTACAACTCAGAATTATTCAGCCTTTAGATCTCTTGGATGAGTGATCCATTTATAGATGAGTGCAGGAGGTTGGGTCATCAATGATGATGATGAATGCCTTTCTATTTTTAGGAATTGGTTCCATGAAAGAGGGAAATAGGAGGTTGATGTTTCCTAATTCCTTTTGTCATCCTTGGGCGAACTCAGAGGGGCAGGTGGTACTGGAGAAGCTTCTAGAGGTTTCCATGAATAACTGATTCTTCAAACTCTCTTAGAACTTTGCCCAAGCTTGCTCATCGTAGGCTAAAGAGGGCCTAAGTGCGGTGCATAGCACTTAGTCAGTGTAGCACCTACAATTCATTGCAGCCTAATGAAGGGCTTCCTGCAATGATCTCTTTAGAGACACTTTTTAGATGAATTTTGTGATGGAACTTATTTGAGAGTGAGGCATTCTTATGAATAATTTCTTTAGGGCATGAAACAACTATATTAGGGGTTGATGAACCCTAATAACATCAACATTTAAGTTGGGGTTGATGTGCCCAAATAAATCTGTAACAGGTAGTCCCATACCAGGTTGGCTTTTGCATTCATTAATAAGAGTTCCTTTCCTTGTTATTTTATGATCAGATGTACTTGTTCATATGTGGCACTTATGGTTGTTGTATCCTCATTATTTCTATTGTTTATATGCTGGTTATGAATATGTTTCATGAGTGTGAAAATATATGGTTCTCATGATATTTTGATTTGTAAATGATTGAACAATGAATCTATGACCTAATAGATAATAATGCAGTTAATGTGATAAGGCATCAATGATTCTTAGCGACTCTTAGATAAGTATGAGACACCTATGCTAAGATTTGTTGTTAAAACCTATAGAATGCATATTTGTGACATGCTTGATGAAATCCCTATCATGGCTAGTAGGGGTCTAGTCAAGTCTTTGTTCAAGAATTTGTATTGGCACCATTGTCTCTATGTTTCTTTTCATTTATGTAAATCCCATGAAGTTATGGGCAGTGATTAGGTACTAGCCCTAGAATTTAGCCTTAAATCTCGTAGTTGTTGGCATAACATTGGCAAAAAAATGCTATAGTTACACTTAGGTAGGCTCATGGGAGTGACCGAGACCCTCAGTCACTTGGAGGGATTGGTAAGGGAGCGACTGGGGCTCTAGGTCCTTGAACTGTTGAGTTTCTTCAGGGGTTGGTCACCTGGAAAGGTGGGGTACCTCCTGGAGGTTTTGTAGGATGTGTAGATGGTCAGTTTGGTTGTGTTTTGTCGATTCCATTTCCTTAATGTGACCTAGGAGGTTGAATCATATCATAGTAGCCTCTCGTCACATGTTTACCCTAGTTGGTTGGTTACTTGGGTATATGTGGGAGGAGGATGTTACAGAGTGGTATCAGAGCATGGTTCACCCCTTGGACTAGATGGGTAGTGTGTTGGCCATGAATTCATGTCAGTTGCATATGTGTTCCCATGTTTGTGGTCTATGTACTGGCTATGTCTACATGGTGTTGGTTATGGTTGCAGTGGTGTTTCCATGTGAAAAGTTAATGGTGTTGTTGTTGGATGCGTTTTTCATAAGTTTATGTTAGTTATGCACTATATATGCATGTCAATGTTTGTATGTATCGTGTATATATGAATGTCTTCCATATGTTGATTATGCATACATTGATATGGGTGTAGTTGTCATACATGAGGTCATGATGCGTGGTTGATATGATCATGCATTGATGATTGACCTATGGTTAGGATGATACCTATATGTTGTTATGATTATGTTTATACATGTATTGTACTAATCTAGTTGGTCTTGCAAATGAAATATCCTCCTCGAGTTATACTAAGGTATGTTGGTTTGTTTATGATTTGGTTTAGTTGACATAGTATGCTTTGCAAGAAGAAATCAAGATGACTAGCAAGATGGTAGACTACAAAGATTCTCTCTATGAATTAGATGAGAAATGTGGTATTGGGAACTCTTCAAACTTAGTAGACAGAATGAGGATTTTGAAGGAAGAAATAAGGAGTTTTAAAGTAGATAATGATAAAATCATGTAGGCACATGAGAAACAAGCAAAAGTCAATGTAGTAATCCTTCAAAGTTTGTTAGACTTGCAGAGACAGGGACCACTCCTAATAAGCTATGGATAGGAGAATGGGACTAATGGGGCATATGGAAGTAGGTCTCTAGTGGTAATAGGTTAGATAGTGATGAAGCGATCAAAGATGGTAGATTCTTGGACACTCTAGATAGGAGAGGTGATGGACAGAGGTACTATTCTAGTTCTGGTTCTGACAAGCACTATGATTGTCATCATTATCACCCTTATAGGAGGAGATATAGGGGATACCTGTCGGATGAGTTTAAGAAAGTGAATCCACCTACTTTTTTATGGAGAGTTGAAGAAGCCTGAGGATTTTGAGGCTTGGATACTTGACATGAATAATTTTTTTGAACTACATGAGTATACACAGAATATGAAGGCCATACTAAATTTCTTCAACCTCAAAGGGAAAGCAGATATGTGGTGGGAATATGTAAAATGGGTCAGATACATCATGATAGAGGAGTTGAGCTGGCATGAATTCAATAGAATCTTAAGAAAGAAGTACTTGTCGGAAAGGTACTACAACAACAAAGCCAAGGAATTATATGAGCAAATGGGATTGATGACAGATGAGGAGTATACGACCAAATTCTTGGAGCTATTGAGGTATGTACCATATCTTAAAGATGAAAAGGCTAAAGTTCAAATATTTGTCAGTGGATTTCCATTAGCACTTAGAGATTGGATTGAGTATGATGAGCCTCGGTCACTTGAGTAAGTTATTGGGAAACTTAAGCATTTATATGAACAGTTGAAGCATAAGACATAATCTCAGCGAGGATGGAAAGGGAAATATAAAATTAAAGGTAAATGACAGCCGAAAAGAAGAAGGCCCCAGAATGCAGAAGAAAAAGAGAATGTTGCACTGCATAAGAAGTTCAATGCAGCTAGACAGGGACATGGGACACAACAACAGAATAAAGATGACAGTATAGGACGATTGGAGTGTTGGACATGTGATAAGGAGCATCTTAAGAGGGATTTTCCACAAAATCATAGTGGTAAGCCTTAAATCTATAGTGCATAGGAGGCAAAGACTGTTGGGGATGTTGGGAAGAGCATGCCTTGTATCTATGCAACGCTAGATAATAGACAGGCATATCATCAAGCATTTATCATTGAGATGGATGGTAAGCTTTATGATCAAGTTGTTTCTATTTTGATTGATCCTAGATCAAATTATAGTTATGTTAACCCTAACTTGGTGGATAAGTGTGGTTTGAATAAAGAAGTGCATGCATAATCTTGGTTAGTGTAGTTGGCTACAGGTACCAAGAACATAGTTCATCATTGGGTCAGAGCTTGTGCATTTGAGTTGAATGGTATGCCTACTTCAACACATTTGAACATATTACCGCTGGGGTCATATAGTATGTTCTTGGGTATGGACTGGCTATATCTTCATAGGACTAAAGTGGTATGTTATGACAAAGCCATTGAGTGCTTGGATGACAATGGGGAGCAGAGAATCTTGCAGGGTAAGAAGAAAGCGACATCAGTTAGGATGATGGAATCTATGCAGGAAAACCACAGTGGCTGAATAGGGTGTGTGATATTTGCAATACAAATTTATAGTGATAAATGTAAGGAGGATGAGGATGCAGAGGTATTAAGAAGGTACCCAATATTACAACAGTTTTAGGATGTGTTTTCAGCAGAGATCTCAAAGTTGCCGCCTCACAAGGAAGTAGACTTTTCTATTGAGTTGGTACCGAGGGCAACACCAACATCAAAGGCATAGTATAGGATGAGCACTCCAGAGTTAGTAGAGCTGAAGTTGTAGTGGAAGGAAATGCTTTACAAGGGATACATTAGGCCAAGTATATCATCGTGGGGTGCACTAATCTTGTTTGTGAAGAAGAAATATGGTACTCTCAGGTTATGCATTGATTACATGCAGTTGAACAAGGTGACCATCAAGAAAAAGTACCTATTGCCGAGGATTGATGAATTATTTGATCAGTTAAAGGGAGAAACAATGTTCTCAAAGATTGATTTGAGATTCGGATATCATCAAGTACCCATCAAGGAAGAGGAAATTTACAAGACAACTTTTTGGACTAGGTATGGGCATTATGAGTTTATTGTAGTTCTATTTGGTTTGGCTAATTCTCCAACAACCTTTATGTGGTTGATGAATAGTGTGTTGCATATGTATGTGGAAAAGTTTGTTATTGTATTCATTGATGAAATCTTGATATATTCTAAGAATGAGGAAGAGCATGCGAGAATTTAGCAGCAATGTTGAGATTGTTGTGAGAGCATTAGTTGTATGCTAATCTAAGTAAATTTAGCTTCTTTTAGACAGAGGTACATTACATGGGGCATGTGGTCTGCAAGGAAAGCATAGTAGTAGATACAAAGAAGATAAGAGCTATCATGGAGTGGGTAGCTCCTAGAAATGTGGATGAGTGTTGTGCTATACAACAACCCTCCCCATTTCATAATTTTTATCTAAAAACTTTAACAAGAAATGGGTCCTCTTTTTTAGAACTTAGATAAAATCAATAAAACTTTTAAAAAATCAATAGTTGTGATAAGTCTTTTTCTTTTAGGTTAAGTTCAATAACAATTGCAACTTTGCAAAATCTATACAAACAAATGAAAATACTTATGAAAAGGTTCGTTCCAATTTAAATATTAAACAAGACCTTCTCACAAAACAAATATAAATGAATGTGTCACATCCTTGGTTTAAAATAAAGACTTAAGGTTCCCATTGGCAATCGTCGATGCGATAATTCCATCGGAAAGCACATATCGCAACTTATCAAAGAATCATTCCAAGGGGCCATATGAATCTCCCGACGCGATAAGCCAATCGCAATCGGCCATCGTTGAAAGCACAAAACGAATAAAAAATGCCCATTTGGAATTCGCTGATACGATTTATCGCAATCGGAACTTTACAAAGGAAACAATTAAGCATAACGGCTATACCTCCCGATCTGCGATATGCGATTAATCACTTATCACTGATCGAGAAGTTACGATATTTATTTTAAAAGAATCGCTATCAAGATTTGCGATGCGAGATATCTTTATGGCATTTAAGTGTCACATTGTCAGTTACAAAAAATCATTAATTAAGAAGTTATGGTTGAATCCTTCAAGGATTTCATTCGTGGTAGCATAATATATCAAATCCATAACATTCATTGCGCTCAAATGTCGTTAATCTTGTATACTGTGTATTAGCTTTGAGCAAATATTTCCGCTGTTACGTTCTTTTGTTTTTTTTTGTGCATATTAAGTCTGAATTTATGAATCCAGCAAAAATGACGAAGAAATCAAAGAAACCAAAGGTTCCGGTCATAACCAAAAAGGAACTAGTAAAAAAGGTCTTGATAGTTGATACTACCTTCCGGAGTTTGGGCCAAGCTTCATGGGAGAGCATATAATTTACTGGAAGCTGAGGATCCATAAGAGATTGAAGAAGAAAAGGCAACAATGGATTCCACTGACAAGTCAGAGAGTACTCTTAAAGATTTGGCCAGCCCTTATCTTCATAGAATAGCAGCCCGCGCTAAAATATTACCCTACAATGACTTGGTCAGATGGGTAATTGAGAGTATCAGCATAACAAATAGAGCATTCTTTACGGTTGATGGAAGGATGTTTGGTCATTCGGGGCAGAAGATATAAAAAAAATGTACCATTTGCCTAAACCACAGAAGTAGTACAACAAGGCATTTTTGGAATCCTCCGCCAAGGAAAATGACGTGGAGTCAGACGCTATTAGGCAGTGGAGGCATTACCCAAACAAACACAAGCATGAATCATCGATTATGTACTCCATAGACTCCTTCGCATCTCCTTACTGTTATGTTGGTGCTATGATATGCAGACTCTTTGGAGTCCATGATTAAGCTAAGTTTTCTATAGAAATGGTGCCCTTAATGGAAGCAACAGTTAATTCCTATATCATGGATTGGGAAACCATTTTATTTGATAAAATGGCCAACCAAATCCTTTATTATAGAAGAAACAGGTTTGTGACTACCCGGGTAATACCGCCATTTTATATGAGTGCCTA
The DNA here is from genome assembly GCA_000404065.3 of Pinus taeda. Lineage (NCBI taxonomy): Eukaryota > Viridiplantae > Streptophyta > Pinopsida > Pinales > Pinaceae > Pinus > Pinus taeda. The sequence goes on along the minus strand of APFE030786166.1, from coordinate 61,483 downwards.
CATTTTGGACACCATCTGTTTCAATTCTGATTACCCCATTTTAAGCTGGAAATGGACTCCACAAGACTTGAACCCCATTCATATATATCATAAGGAATTGTGGAAAGCCCATTATAAAAATCATCTTTATAGAATCTGTCATGGTTTCATTTTTCCTGTTCATTATGCTATATTCAACAAACCCGCTCCTCGATTATTTGATGAAGCCAATGTCAACCTAACATCAATCGGTAGTTGGTTCGGCGAAGAGAAGTTCAACTACATCAGACTTTTTGGAAGCACTACTGATCCACATGTCCTCCCCCTATACATTCCTGATAAACTATTTGCCAGAGAAATAGCTTATCAGATAACAGAAGCAGGGATGTCAAGGAACCTAAAGGAGTAAAAAAAAAATGTGGCCTTCATTGCCCCTTTGATGTGGTACTTTCACATTGCATGACTTCAAACATGCAGAGAAGGAATATGAGAAAATTAAAATGTTAAAGTTAATATTCATCATAAAGAGGCAACATGATCCAAAAGCAGTCGCCTACAATTTCACCTCTCATGTCAAACTTGCCAAGTTTTAACATGAGAAGGATGATTATGATGATTTGTTGACTTCAGCTGATTATTTTCTTAAGTGAAACATCTAGCAAAAATAAGTTTGGGAGTAGAGGGATTAGAGGAATTTTTTAATTTCAGGACATAGAGGTTGCAAACACTACCTCTGGACTTGTTAAATACTACCTCTATGGTGCAACTGGAAGGCCACTGTGAAGAAAAAAACTATTGAAAAGAATCCTAAAAAGGAAAAGAGCCCTGAAAGGAAGCAGACAAAGGAAGGAACTAGTGAGATCCTTGTTACTGCTATAAATATTGATCCTGCTTTAATCAAGGAATGGGAGCAGTTCGATCTAATCATCAAGAATCCGAACGACTCCCAAAATCTCACTACACCAAAATCGCCTGCAACACAAAAGCTTGAGGTTATTAGTGTTCCTATTGAAAGGACAAGCGACCAACCCAAGATTCAACATGATATAGAAATCATTCCCAAAAAACATACAGAGGAGATTGTACTAGCAAAAGAAGAAATACCACCCCTAGATGTATTCTAAGCACAGGGCTGTGGTTAAGAGACAGAGGAAAAAGAGGAAAATTGATCAAGCACCTCTTCTAACTCCTCAGGCTGAAATGATGAATGTGGTATGGAAGGCAGAAGTCAATCCTTCTGAGGATTTAACTAAATTATCTAAGTATGCAGGGGCTTATACAACAACAACAATAGACAGAGCCTTAGAGGTCAGCCAACTAATCAGGGAAAAGGATGAAAGGATCACTCAACTTGAAGTGTAACCGGCAGAAGAACAACAAAAGATTAGTCAGTTTGAACAACAGCCAACAGAGCAAAGACAAGAAAATGAGCAACTAAAAGAGTAGTTGAAACTGGAGAAACAAAAGAGTGATAAGCAAACTCTTCAGGAACAACAGAAGCTGTCTCAAGAACTGAGCAAGCTTCAGATGACAATTGAGTAGGAAAAAAAGGACAAGGAAGATCAAATTGCACAAATGCAATTACAGATAGAAAAGTACATGGTCTATCCACAGGTTACTGAATTCAGAAAAGAATCCTTGGAGATAACCAAAGCCTTGTCTCGGAAGTTGAAAATACTTTGCCATAATATATCATTGGCTGACCCATTGTGCGATATCTCTGCATCACTGATTGAGAAGGAAATTGACACCAGACTCGAATTGGCAAAAGCAGATGAAAGGATAACAAATTTTCTTTCTTGGCAATATTCCCAAGAAGGAATGGCTGCCAATTTGCCAAAAATACAAGAATCGCACAAGGAGATCCTGTTTTCGGAATGGGAGTCCTAGCTAATGAAAGCCAAAAGAGCGATTTCTAGATCCAGAGCTGCAATGAAAGGTGTAATTGAATTAACAAATAGCAATTTACATATGTCTAATTTTATCTCTGATTGCTCTCTAGGTAAACTCCAGAAAGCAAAGGCACTGGAACATCATTGGAGACAAGAGCTAACCAGTAGAGAAAAATAGATCGAAGAAGTGCAAAACTTGACATGGGATACATTCTGGTTTTTTCTAGTCAAGCCACATAGCCAATAGAAGGCCATGAAATGCCTCTATGATGCAGTCAGCTCCATGATTCCCGAACTCTCTGATGCCACCTACACAACCCACCTACATTCCAGGATGAGTCAACCTCTAGAAATCCAGCTAATGCTCCCAATCTATCAGCTATAAGCACAAGAAAGGAAGCTTATTCATTGAATTAGTTCAATCGCTATCACGCTGCTATTTTTATAGCAAATCCCAGATTTTCATGTCTACATTTTGAACAACTCATTGCGATTTTTGTTGATAGTTTGTTTTTATTTTTATTATTTAAGACCCTTTCTTGTATTTAGAAAGGGTCCTCAATTTGTATAAGATTTGACTTAAGAAGTTGCATTTCTGTATTTCTAAATAATTTTTTAATCAATAATGGATCAAAGATTCTGCATTTTTGTGAAAGAAGCTTTTTCAAGGCTTGCACTTTTGCATCTTCTGGAGGTTTTCTCAAATAGGAAAGTGGAATCAGAGTGTTGTTTACATCAAAAGGATTCAAATGCATCCGGTACTTCTATCATTGTTTTTGTCTTACTTCTTTATGTGAACGAACATTTCTTAGAAAGTTGTTATTGTTGATATATATGTATGTTTTTTAGACAATTCTTTAGCATATCATTTCTAAAGGTTTTAGAATTGTTATCATTTGAATATATATGTCAGTGATATATATTGTGATTAATGTGATAATATTTTTATAATAACAAAGTAATCATCATATGGATACATCTTTCTATTTATGAATAAGCCATTTTTATGATTATTTGTCTATTAGAAATAATCAGAAGTCGCATTGTTAACAAGATACACGGGTTATATAGTTATATTTGTATATTTTTGAATTGTAGGATAAAACACTTATCGCCTTCGTTATACATTATAAAACAATCACCCATCAACTCATAAATCACTGGGAAAATGGTCCCATCATATCCAGTCGGAGCCACCATACAAAACGGAAAAGGAGCTGCATTAAGGTCTGGACCATGTGGTTTTCCCCGATGTTGATGCAACAATTTTAGAGGCATCAATATTTTTGGCACTAGAAGGAGGGCACGAATTATGAATGGTGAGAAAATCCAAATGCATAGCCCATTCTGAGAGTAAATCTCCCTCACCATCTCCTCTAACTTCTCCCTCACATTCTAAATCTCCCATTTTCAAGCGAGAAGTTGAAAAGACAACACCCACTGCTGAAAAATTGAACATATTGGACAATTATTCCCTTGAACCCCCTAAAGTTCAGTCTTTAATTCATAAACTTCAAGGGTTTTCAATATCTCAAGAACAATCCGAGTTATCCCAAGGTAGTGTGACTTCACAATATATCCCTTGTCAATGCCTTACAAGATTGCAGAGCAAAAAGCTTGGTATCCCACCAGCATAATTTCCTCTGCCAAGTCGAAAAAGAGCTAGGAAGACACCGTTAGAGTTTGAAAATGAGGCTCTTTCCTCATCATCATCCAGCTCATCCAAACCATTACAAAGTCAACCATCCATTCCCCAACTACACATCATAGTCCAAAAGGGTACAGGTACTCCAACATCCTCTACTCAACCACTTTTAACTACATCCTCACTTTCTTCTTCTGTTAGTGCGAAAATGGAAAAAAATCAACCACAACCGAGGCCATGGACAAATCCAGGGGCAATCGCAATGCCTGCACCCTTGAGTCAATTACTGGCCCATCCTTAAAAGTGGTTATCAAATTTTAATCTTGATATCGACATACTAGCAGAAGAACATATAAACAATTTTATGTTGTCAATAAACTTAAATGGGTGATAGAAAAATATAATTCCCATTACCAACAATGGATCAGACACTTCAGTCAGTAGCTGGTTCACAGTTGATGTCTTTTTTGGATGTTTTTCTAGATATAACCAAATACTGGTACATCCAGGTGACAGACTAAAAACTACATTCAGAACCAAATGGGGAACATATGCCTATCAGAAAATTCCTTTCGGCTTGATTAATGCTGGAACTACTTTCTAAAGAGAAATGGATATAGCATTTGATTAACAGGATAGTTGTTGTCTACTTAGACAACATAACTGTCTTTTCCAAGAAAAGGTCAAATCATCTACATGATTTGAAACAAATCTTTGAACGATATAAAAGGTATGGGATTTATTTAAATCCCAAGAAATCATTATTCACTCTTGATAAAGTTAATCCCTTAGGATTTATTGTATCTAAAGATGGTATTTACATAGATCCAGACAAAATCAAAGAGATTTATGATATTCCTTTGCCACACAATAAAAAATCAATGCAATCATTTTTAGGACAGATAAATTTTGTAAAAATATTCATTCTTGATTTTTCTTAGATTGTTTTACCTTTACAGACCATGATTAAGAAAAAATCAGTTTTCAAATGGGGACATAACGAAAAAGAAGCCTTTGATTCAATCAAACAGGCAATCATTAATGTTCCTGCATTGAATACTCCCAATTTTTCTAATCATTTTATTTTGTACACTTTAGCTACCGAAACATCTTATGCAGCTGTGTTAACGCAAATCAATGGTCAGCAAATTGAAGCACCCATCTCATTCTTCAGTTCTAATTTACAAGGTGTTGAACTTAACTATTCCAAAGTAGAAAAACAAGCCTTCACCGTGTTTAAATCTATCAAACACTTTAGGCCATTCCTCCTAAAAACACATACAAAAGTAATAGTCCCATTCTTTGCAGTGAGACAATTGCTAGTCCAAAGGGAATTAGGAGAGAAGAGAGCCAACTGGGTTACAACATTACGAGAGTATGATATAAATATTAAACTAATGAAAAATTAAAAAAAACAAGGTTTTTGCAGGTTATTAGTAGGAGCTTCTAATATTCTTGAACATGAAGATTCAGATAATGCTCTTCAAGTAAATGAGATAAGTATTATGAATTCTGAATCTCAGTATGCAGATCTGGTCTTTTATTTGAAAAATGGATATGCTCCTCCTAGCTTTAGTTACAAAAACAAACACGCCTTAAGATTAAAATCAAAACACTTCGAAATCATTGATGATGTGTTATTTAGAAGGAATTATGATTCAATTTTGTTGAGATGGCTTGAAAAAACTGAAGCATAGAAGGTTTTGCAGGAATTACATGATGGACTAGTAGGTGGACATTTTGGAGGTGATAGAACAACTCACAAGATAATACATCCTGGATATTATTGGCCCACTTTGTTTATAGACGCCCATGACAATGTAAGGAAATGCAAGACATGCCAAACTGCTAGTGGGAGACAGAGGAAACTAGCCTTTCCTTTACAACCAGTAAACATTGAGTAACCATTTGAACAATGGGGGCTGGATATCATAGGAGAGATTGTTCCACATTCTTCCAAGCAACACAGATACATCCTTACAACCACAAATTACTTCACGAAGTGGGTAGAAGCAATTCCTTTGAAGATAGCCAATTCTGATGCAACCATTGAGTTCATTGATCAATTCATCATTACCAGGTTTGGTGTACCTAATGCCCTTATTTTTGACAATGCATCTTATTTTTCTGGAAGTACCATACTTGAATTTTCTCTTAAGAGAGGATTTAAATTAAAGTATTCTGCAAACTACTACCCTCAAGGTAATGTTTTGGCATAATCAACTAATAAGAATTTCATTAAGATTATTAAAAGAACTGTTGATCAGCATCAAAAGAATTGGCATAAGTCTTTGATATTTGCATTATGGGTAGACCGCGTAACTCAGAAGGCATCAATAGGTACTTCTCCATTCAACTTAGTGTATGGGAAAGAAGTTGTGATACCAACAAACTTATCACTCCCATCTCTGGCCCTAGTAGAATTTGTTGAAGAAAATACTTCGTCCTCTATTCAAAGATATGATCAAATCCTTAAGTTAGAGGAGGAAAGGGAAGAAGCTAAAATCACACATGAAAAACATCAACAAGTCATTAAATATTCTTTTGATGCAAATTCTACCGGCTCAAAATTTTTACAAATTGGTGATCTTGTTTTGAAATGGGACAAAGCACACAAAGATAAAGGCAAACATACCAAATTTCAAAAGATGTGGCTTGGACCATTTCAAATCATTGAGAAGATAGGCTCATCAACGTTCAGACTACAAGACCCTTCAGGAAAAAGAGATTCTCTTCCTGTCAATGGGCTTATCTTGAAGAAATTATTTACTTAAGGAGGTAACCCCTTCTTACCTATAAATATTCATTATGCAAGTTTGTTTATTTTAAATTTTTGTAGATAATAAGGTTGTAAATAGTCTTCCATTGACCTTTTACTATTGGAAAGTTCTTTAAGAAAATATTGTAAATACTTACTTTCAATAGATGGAAACCTTTAAGGAAAAGACTACA
>APFE030786166.1:35000-55005 GCA_000404065.3 Pinus taeda | reverse complement strand
CAAATTTCAAAAGATGTGGCTTGGACCATTTCAAATCATTGAGAAGATAGGCTTGCCAATGTTCATACGGCAAGACCTATCAGGAAAGAGATATTCTATTCCTGTCAATGGGCTTATCTTGAAGAAATTCTTTACTTAAGTAGGTAACCCCTTCTTACCTGTCATTATGCAAGTTTGTTTATTTTAAATTTTTATTTGTAGATAATAATGTTGTAAATAGTCTTCCATTGACCTTTTACTATTGGAAAGTTCTTTAAGAAAATATTGTAAATACTTACTTTCAATAGATGGAAACCTTTAAGGAAAAGACTACAGTTTTAGAAAGATAGATAAAATATAAAACTCTGAGAACCTCTTTTAGATTTTTAAAATCTTCACAAGCCTTGAAAATACTATAAATCATTCCAAGTTTTAAAGAACCAAGAGAGGTTATTTGTAAGAAGTAAAGAATTTTCCAGACTTAGCATCTACAACTCTAAAAATCATCATCCATAAACTCTTAAGGAGAAAGTCATTCACCCCATCCACTAAGTTCATGATTTTTCAGAGTGTAATTCTAAAATATGTCTAATATAAAAGATAAGGGGTCTCATCATGAGCTTTCTTACCATGATCATAGGGAACTAATTAAACTGACATTACCAATACTGCATACCAAAACAAGGTAATGGCTTATAATCATAAGACAAGGGGTCTCATCACGAGCTAGATTGTTCAGTTCAACTACAACCAGTGAATGGCATTGTCAACGACTGGCCACCAAACCAGGACAATGAGTTTTTATCTTTTAAAAATTGAAAGAATAATAAAAAAAAAGAGAAAAAAATATATGTAAACATATCTTTTTGAATTTATCTTTCAAAAGTTACTCTTAGATGGATGCGACAATGAATGATTAGTGGTTAAAAGGTAACCCTGTCGAGACTATAAATGTTTGATGGCAGCAAAGGCACTACCTGTGACAACAGAGTAAACTTAAAAGCTAAGTTGGAGAAGCCCCCTACTTTATCTATTTCAACCAATCAAAGCTTGAAGAAGCCCAAAATGTTTTTATTTTTAAGATTGGAAAATAAATTACAAAAAATTGTCATTATATTTAGAGTTAATTTTTATTTAACTATTCTTAGATGGTTTTCTTTATCCTCAGTGGTTTCCAAATTAAGAAAGTTATATATATATTGCATTATTTTCTCAGAGATAATTGTTTCTCCTAGTGAATCACCAATTGTTGTGTCATACAACAACCCTCTCCATTTCAAAATTTTTATCTAAAAACTTTAACAAGAAATGGGTCCCCTTTTTTAGAACTTCGATAAAATCAATAAAACTTTTAAAAAATTAATAGTTGTGATAAGTCTTTTTCTTTTAGGTTAAGTTCAATAACAATTGCAACTTTGCAAAATCTATACAAACACATGAAAATCCTTATGAAAAGGTCCGATTCATTTAAATATTAAACAAGACCTTCTCATAAAACAAATATAAATGAATGTGTTGCATCCTTGGTTTAAAAGATAGACTTAAGGTTTCCATTGGCAATTGCTGATACGATAATGCCATTGGAAAGCACATATCGTAACTTATCAAAGAATCATTCCAAGGGGCGATATGAATCTCCCGATGTGATAAGCCAATTGCAATCGACCATCGCTGAAAGCACAAAACGAATAAAAAATGCCCATTTGGAATCTGCTGATGCGATTTATCGCAATTGGAACTTTAAAAGGAAACAATTAAGCATAACGGCTATACCTCTTGATCTGCAATCTGCGATTAATCGCTTATCGCTGATCGAGAAGTTACGATATTTATTTTAAAATAATTGTTATAAAGATTTGTGATGCGACATATCTTTATGGCATTTAAGTGTCATGGTGTTAGTTACAAAAAATCATTAATTAAGCAGTTATGGTTGAATCCTTCAAGGACTTCATTTGTGGTAGCGTAATATATCAAATCCATAACACTCATTGTGCTTAAATGTCGTTAATATTGTATATTGAATATTAGCTTTGAGAAAATATTTCTGTGGTTACGTTCTTCTATTTCGTTGTGCAGAGCAAGTTTAAATTTATGAATCCAACGAAAATGACAAAGAAATCAAAGAAACCAAAGGTTCCCATCATAACCAAAGAGGAACCAGTGAAAAAGGTCTTGATAGTTGATACTACCTGCCGGAGTTCGAGCCAAGCTTCATGGGAAATCATATATAATTTACTGGAAGCTGAGGATCCATAAGAGATTGAAGAAGAAAAGGGAAAAATGGATTCCACTGACAAGTCAGAGAGTACTCTTAAAGATTTGGCCAGCCCTTATCTTCATAGAATAGTAGCCTGCGCTAAAATATTACCCTACAATGCCTTGGTCAGATGGATAATTGAGAGTATCAGCATAACAGACAGAGCATTCTTTACGACTGATGGAAGGATGTTCGAGTTATTCAGGGAGGAATATATAAAAAATATGTACCATTTGCTTGAACCACAGAAGTAGTACAACAAGGCATTTTTGGAATCCTTCGGCAAGGAAAATGACATGGAGTCGGACCCTATTAGGTAGTGGAGGCATTACCCAAACAAACAAAAGCATGAATCATCGGGTATGTACTCCGTAGACTCCTTGGCATCTCCTTATTGTTATGCTGGTGCTATGATATGCAGACTCTTTGGAGTCCATGATTCGGCTAAGTTTTCTATAGAAATGGTGCCTTTAATGGAAGTAACAGTTAATTCTTATATCATGGATTGGGCAACCATTTTATCTGATAAAATGGCCAACCAAATCCTTGATTATAGAAGAAACATGTTTATGACTACTCGGGTAATACCCCCATTTTATATGAGTGCCTACGTTTTGGACACCATCTATTTCAATTATGATTACCCCATTTTAGGTTGGAAATGGACTCCACAAGACCCGAACCCCATTCATATATGTCATAATTAATTGTGGAAAGCCCATTATAAAAATCATCTTTATAGAATCTGTCACGCTTTTGTCTTGCCTGTTCATTATGCTATATTCAACAAACCCGCTCATAGGTTGTTCGATCAAGCCAATGTCGAACTAACATCAATTGGTAGTTGGTTCAGCGAAGAGAATTTCACCTAAATCAGAATTTTTGGCAGCACTACTGATCCACATGTCCTCCCCTTATACATTCCTAATAAACTATTTTCCAGAGAAATATCGTATCAGATAACAGAAGCAGGGATGTCAAGGAACCTAAAAGAGTCCAAAAAACAAATGTGGCCTTCATTCCCCCTCTGATGTGGTACTTTCACATTTCATGACTTCAAACATGCAGAGAAGGAAGCCGAGAAAATTAAAATGTTAAAGTTAGAAGTCATCACAAAGAGGCAGTATGATTCAAAAGCAGCCGCCTACAATTTCACGTCTCATGTCAAACTTGCCAAATTTGAACATGAGAAGGATGATTATGATGATTTTTTCACTTTAGCTGAGTTATTTTCTCAAGTGAAACATCTAGAAAAAATTAGAATGGGAGCAGAGGGATTAGAGGAATTTTTGAAGTTCAGGACACAAAGGTTGCAAACACTACCTCTAGACTTATTAAATACTACCTCTATGGTGCAATTGAAAGGCCACTATGAAGAAAAAACTATTGAAAAGATTCCTGAAAAGGAAAAGAGCCCTGAAAGGGAGCAGGCAAAGGAAGGAACTAGTGGGATCTTTGATACTGAAATAAATATTGATCCTGCTTTAATCAAGGAATGGGAGCAGTTTGATCTAATCATCACGAACCCGAACGACTCCCAAAAGCTCACTACACGAAAATCGCCTGCAGCACAAAAGCTTGAGGTTATTAGTGTTCTGATTGAAGGGACAAGCGGCCTACCCAAGATTCAGCAGGATATAGAAATCATTCCGAAAAATCCTATAGAGGATATTGTACTAAAAATAGAAGAAATACCACCCCTAGGTGTATTCTATAGTCCGAAGCACAGGGCTGTGGTTAAAAGATAGAGGAAAAAGAGGAAAATTGATCAAGGACCTCTTATAACTCAGGCCAAAATGATGAATGTGGTATGGAAGGAAGAAGTCAATCCTTCTGAGGATTTAACTAAATTATCTCAGTATGCAGGGGCTTATACAATAGCAACAATAGACAAAGCCTCAGAGGTCAGCTAGCTAATCAGGGAAAAGGATCAAAGAATCACTCAACTTGAAGTGCAATCGGAAAACACAAAATATTAGTCAGCTTGAACAACAACTAGCAGAGCAGAGACAACAAAATGAGCAACTAAAAGAGCAGTTGAAACTGGAGAAACAAAAGAGTGATAAGCAGACTCTCCAGGAACAACAAAAGTTGTCTCAAGAACTGAGCAGGCTTCAGATGACAATTGAGTAGGAAAATAAGGACAAGGAAGATCAAATTGCACAAATGCAATTAGAGAAAGAAAAGTACAGGGTTTATCCACAGGTTACTGAATTCAGAAAAGAAGCCTTAGAGATAATCAAAGCCTTGTCTCGGCAGTTGAACATCCTTTGCCATAATATATTATTGATTGGCCCATTGTGCGATATCTCTGCATCACTAATTGAGAAGGAAGTTGACACTAGACTGGAATTGGAAAAAGCAGATGAAAGGATAACAATTTTTCTTTTTTGGCAAGATTCTGAAGAAGGAATGGCTTCTGATTTGCCAAAAATACAAGAATAGCACAAGGAGACCCTGTTTTCGGAATGGGAGTCCCAGCTAATGAAATCCGAAAGAGAAATTTATAGATCCAGAGCTAAAATGAAAGGTGTAATCGAATTAGTAAATAAAAATTTACATATGTCTAATTTGATCTCTGATTGCTGCTTGGGTAAACTCTCAAAAGCAAAGGCACCGGAACATCATTGGAGACAGGAGCTGGCATGCAGATAAAAACAGATCAAAGAAGTACAAAACTTGACATGGGATACATTCTGGTTTTTTCTAGTCAAGCCACATAACTAGTAGATGGCCATGAAATACCTCTCCGACACAGTCAGTGGGATGTTTCCTGAACTCTCCGATGCCACCTACATAGCCCAACTACATTCCAGGATGAGTCAACCTCCGGAAATCCAGCCAATGCTTGCAATCTGTAAGCGACAAGCACAAGAAAGGAAGTCGATTCAATGAATTAGTTCAATCACTATCACATTGCTATTTTTATAGAAAATCCCAGATTTTCATGTCTACAGTTTGAACAACTCATAGCGATTTTTGTTGATAGTTTCTTTTTATTTTTATTATTTAAGACCCTTTCATGTATTTAGAAAGGGTCCTCAATTTGTATAAGTTTTGACTTAAGAAGTTGCACTTATGTACTTCTAAATATTTTTTTATCAATAGTGGATCAAAGATTCTGCATTTTTGTGAAAGAAGCTTTTTCAAGACTTGCACTTTTGCATCTTCTGGAGGTTTTCTCAAATAGCAAAGTGGAATTAGAGTGTTGTTTACATCAAAAGGATTCAAATGCATGCAATATTTCTATCATTGTTTTTGTCTTATTTCTTTATGTGAACGAACATTTCTTAAAAAGTTGCTATGCGTTGATATATATGTATGTTTTTCGGACAATTCTTTAGCATATCATTTCTGAAGGTTATAGAATTGTTATCATTTGAATATATATGTCTGTGATATATATTGTGATGAATGCGATAATATTTTTATAATTACTTTCTTTAATTTCTTAAACAAAGTAATCATCATATGAATACATCTTTCTATTTACGAATAAGCCATCTTTATGATTATTTGTTTATTAGAAATAATCAGAAATCACATTGTTAACATGATACTTGGGTTATATAGTTATATTTGTATATTTTTGAATTGTACGATAAAACACTTATCACCTTCGTTACACATTATAAAACAATCACCCATCAACTCATACATCACTGGGAAATTGGTCCCATTATATCCAGTCGGAGCCACCATACCAAACAGAAAAGGAGCTGCACTAAGGTCCGGATCGGGTCGTTTGCCCCGATGTTGATGCAACGATTTTAGAGGCATCAAAAATGAGGTAAGATCATTCATGGGGTTAGCAAGTTACTATAGGAGGTTTATTGGGAACTTCGCTCAGATTTCTTATCCTATTACGTCATTGCAGAGAAAAGGTAAGAAATTTGAATAGACTGAGGAATGTGCAACAAGTTTTGAGCAATTAAAGTAGTTTTTGACAAATACTCTAGTGTTAAAGATTGTAGACCTGAACAAAGAGTTTGTAGTGTGTACAAATGCTTACAAGAGAGGAATTGATGGAGTCCTTATGCAGAAGGGCAGGTGGTATGTTACGAGTCACAAAAAATGAATTAGCATGAGTAGAGTTATCTGACACATGATCTTGAATTGGCAACGATCATTCATGTGTTGAAGATGTGGAGGAACTATCTTCTTGGCAGGAGGTTTGTACCTATGAGTGATCACAACAGGTTGAGATATTTGTTTGACCAGTCGAACCTGAATGCTAGGAAATCTAGATGGTTGGCCACAATTAGTGAGTTTGACTTTGAGATCATGTACATCAAGGGTAAAGAGAACAAGGTTGCAAATGCTCTTAGTAGGCAGACACAAGTGAATCATATAGTATCTCTGAGCTCTTATGGGACAGACTTGCAGGATCAGATTTTACAGGAAGGTCAGCAGGATGGTAGGTATAAATAACTTAGGCACATGTTACAACAGAGTACAAGTACAGGAATCGAACTATCATCTCTCAGCAGATGGCTTGATCAGATTTAGGGAGAGGATATATGTGCTAGATTAAAATGAGATCAAGAAGCGTATCTTGAGGGAGTTTCATGCGAAAACATATTCAGGTTACCTAGGCTACCAAAAGAAATTGACAGCAATAAAGAAGTTTTTTTATTGGCCAAATATGAAGAAGGATGTGGCAGAGTTTGTCGCTAGATGTTTGGACTGTCAATAGGTAAAAGCAAAGTGTAGGCACTCAGGTGGACTACTACATCTGATTGTGATTCCATAATGGAAATGGGAGGTCATTTCTATGGATTTCATTATAGGTTTTCCAAGGACATCTAGGCAACATGATTCCATCATGGTTGTGGTGGACAGGTTGAATAAGGTAGCACATTTCATTCCAGTTAAGGCTACATATTCATGTAGTGACGTGGCACAGGTATTCATCAGAGATGTGGTTAGATTGTATGGTGTTCTAAAGAAGATTGTGTTAGACAGGGATGTGAAGTTCACTTCCAATTTTTGGAAGGAGTTGTTTGCAGGTTAAGGTATAGAGTTGGCCTTTAGTACAACTTATCATCTGCAGATAGATGGACAGACAGAGAAGGTCAATAGGATATTGGAGGACATGTTGAGGATTTATTTGATGCATCAACAGAGGAGATGGGAGGAGTACCTTCCGTTGGTTGAGTTCACTTACAATAATGGCTACCAGGAATCACTGAGGATGAGTCCGTTTAAGGCATTGTATGGGTAGAGTTGTAATAATCCCATCAACTGGAGTGACCCGGTGAATAGGGTATTGATTGGAACATGTTAGTAGAAATGGAATAGGAATTGCAGGTAATCAAGAAGAATCTAAAGGCATAACTAGACAGGAAGAAAATCTATGCAGATTGGAACATGTTGTTTAAGGAAATTCAGGTTGGGGAATAGGTGTACTTTCACATTAAGCCAAAGAAGAGATTCTTGTGGATTGGATCATGTGTCATGCTGGCACCTTGCTTTTGTGGACCTTTCAAGATTCTTGAAAGGATTGGACCAGTAGCTTATCGACTTGCACTGCCTTCGACAGTGAAAGTCTATGCTATTTTCCATGTGTCATTTCTTAAGAAGTATGTTAAAGATGTTGATCATGTGATTTACTGGTCTGTATTGTAGGTGGACCCAAATGGAGAATTCCAGCTGGAACCTCAGTGTATATTGTAGAGAAAGGTGTCATGCTCCAGAATTGAGCAATCACGCACGTTAAAGTGCAGTGGAAGCACTTTGGGCCCGATGACGCTACATGTGATATGACGAATCAGATCCAAGCTATGTATCCTTCTTTCTTCGCTGGTTGAGCGAATTTTCTTGATATATGTTTCAGTGTATGTACATATGTATATGCATGTAAATACTGCCATGAGCTATGTTATAAAGCTCCAATAAGCGATATGGATGTCATGTCATGATGGTTGTCATGTTGGTTTGCTTTTCATTAGGTTGATCATTGTAAATAATACAACGAGCTAAGTTATAAATCTCCATGGGTAGTATGTTTTGCTTTCAGCTGTCTTGTTGGTTATACATGTCATTGAACACCGTGGACGATGTTCCCCCAAAGGGGAGGGTTCTGTAATAGCCTTGGTGAAAATTCCATGTAATAAAAGTTAATAAAGGCACAATAATAACCACGGTTAAGGGAAACTTATTCCAAGTTGAATGTTGGGCAAGACATCCTAGTGTGGGTGTTCATTTTGGTTATTATGGCTAAGGAAATTGGCAAAGGAAATGACAAAGGCTTTGGAAAGGAAAAATGACATTTTTGGAAATTTATTTATGAAAATAATGGAAAATAGGAGAAAATGAAGGTGAAGAGTCACAGGTTGCATGTGAGGAGGAAAATGAAGAAAAATAATGTAAAATTGAAGAAAATAGAGGCCTCATTAATAAAAAGGGTTATGAGGATTAGTTGGTACCTTTTGTCAGTTCAGCGTTGGATCTCTCTCTCTCACACTTTTGGATACTTAGAGTTCTCTTGGATCACTTCAACATTCGATCAAGAAAGGGAAATAAGGAAAATAGGAAGCAAAGATCAAGCAAGGAAGAGAAGTGATGAAGCCCAGTATTGAAACAAGGATGTTGCAACTCCTAGGGTGACCAAATTTAATTTATCAACCGGGGGTTTGTACAAACTTGGAGGTGATAGTGCTATATGCACAACAAATGCAACATTATACTCTTGTCAATTCTCAACTAGGGCGATATACCACTAGGGTTTTTCAAACCAGTATTGACTAGAAGGAGGTTGACTACTGACAATGGATGTAAAACTATATTTAATGCATAAAGTAAATGCTTTCCTATTTTAAGGAAATGAAAGTGTTGAATAGAAGTGCTATGAAATGACATGAAATTACCTAGCTAAGAATTAACACAAATTTCTTTGCACGAGAGACCTAATTTATTATTGCATTCTATCATCTAGCTACATGGACTAAGTAGACATGGAAATTATCCTAACATTGCTATGAATGATGTATGCATGCACTAGCTAAATATTGCATACAATAGTCTTTTGGTTTTCAATTTAGAAATGTAAATTCTAAGCTAAACAAGCCGATCTTTTGCAGGGGAGGAAGGTATGGGAAAACTGGTCCAAAATGGAATTGAGGGTTATGGAGGTCAAGTTGAAGGTCTACCCTAGGATCTGATCATCATTTCTGCCAAAAAAGTCTAAAACAGAATGTTACAGAGCTTCTTGTAGTTGCTACAGGACATCCTGATTTACTACAAGAAACTTAGTTGAAAGCTGTAGGAAGGTATGGAAGGTGAAAGGAAGTGTTGGGAAGACGTATGATGGTGGAATACGATATGGAGAAGGTGCACACTACCTAAGGATCAACCCAACTCTTTAGGATGGTTGGATTTGCTCAAGGTGGTTGTCCACGTTGGCTACAAAACAAAAATCTGAATTAGTGGTTGGTAGGATTGGGTGAGGGGTGGAGAAGACTTAAATGGGGCTGGTTGAATGAGTTCCTCCTTGTAGATCAACAACTCCTACAACAACACATTATTTTCTTCATTCATGCAAAACTTTATGTAAATGTGGAAAAGATGAGTTGAATTTGAGAAATTGATTTATTGATGGATAATGGCTTAAACCTATGGAATGGAATGCTCTTAATCTAAAACAAAATCAATAAACCAAAATGACAATTGCAGGTGCTTCTAAGAAATCGTCAACAATGATCTACTCAACAAGAAATCCTAAGCTATGTAATAACCACAAGATAAATCTGTTTTTGGGGCTGTGAGAGTGAGGCTCTCAAACCATTATCCCATGAGGGAGATGAGGATGAGGCCATTGTCACAAGATTTTCTAAATTATTTTCTTTGACTACTGTAACATTGATATTCTTCTCCAACTAATGGAAGAAAAACTAACCAATCATTCAAAGACTTGTAAATTAAACAAAGCAGAGATAACTTTAACAGTTGATCTATGATTCTAATCTAAGAATACATGTACTACAAGAGGAACCTCTACTGCTAGGGTTGGGCCCTAACGCAAGAGCTTCAACCCTCTAAGTCAACTAAGTGTTGGATCAAAGAAACCCTTTTCCTTATCATCAAAATGTCAAAAACAACATGAGAATAACAATCATAATATCTTCGCTTGAAATTGCCTCTTAGATACAATAAAAAGTCGAATTCTAATGAAGCCCTAGGCCTTCTTATTTATACAATTGAAGCTACCAACTAATTCCTTAAAATTAGGGAGGCTTGGCTCCCAAAATCAATATTGACTTGTCTTCAACTATCATTGGCTTGGCTACCAATGAACTTGGTGGGATTGGCTGCTTGTAACTCCGAGCTGATGACATCTAGTGGAGGAATATTCGAGTGATTGAGGAGTTAAGGAGGGATACCCAATCTCCTAATATCCCTCTTTCTTGTCTACTTTGATTTCCTACGCTTAAATTAGCCCCAAACTGCTCCAAATATTGCAATTAATGCAGATTAGGCCACATGACATAACATCTCACCTTTACCCTTCTCACTAAGCAAAATATAATAAAATATGTAAAGGAATGTGAGAAAAGTTGATTTTAACGAGCTGGAGAGTTTCATTAAGGCCCATATAATTTACCTATTGATGAGCCTCATCATCACCCCCCTACTGAAAGTGTTGCTCATCCTCTGAGAAACTTAGTCTATGTCAATATCTTTCATAGCTCTTGTGGCCTATCTGACATCTGAGGCCTTTGTTGTTGGAGTTTCCTCTTATGGATAAAACCCTGCATGTTTCTCTATTTCCTCCCACTGCTTTCTTTCCTCTTCCTCCTTTCTACCTTCTAGCATAGCCAATAGCAAGGGTGGATTGAGTTTCAAACCATTCCAATTGATTTTGAGTCTTTGCAGTGCTTTCTTATATAGTGGGGTTGTTTCTAGTGCATCTCTCATCCTCTCAAGGGAATGATACTCCCTGATCCTTAGGTTATATGGTAGGGTGCTCTATCTCCTTTGGCATGCTTGTTGGCTTTCATTCCCTAGCAATCTCAAGGTGTTATCAAAATGTGTGATTGCTTGTTCTTTTGTAACTAGGTATATTAGTGCAAGCTGGGGATCATTGGCGATGATGTTGTGGGTGCTAATGACAACCATCGAATTTTTATGTTCTGATATGATGTAAAGGGGTTCCCTTTCTTCTCTTTCCAACAACCTCTTCACCTCCGTAGCCCTAACCTCCTCATGACTCATCCATGATGCAAGGGCCATTAGTTGTAAGTCCCCCAGCTTTGCATTGGGGTCCCACACATTCAAGTCTATTAAGGCCAAGTTGTGTAAGTAGATTTCAGATATCTTGGTCTTATCCTCTAGGGTTCTCTTGTCACATAGTTCAATGAACTACCTATAGTCTTGGAAAGGCATAGTTACCTGTTGTGCTAGTGTCTTGATCTAAAATTACATCCATTGATATTTGAGGTACAAGTCATATGGTTTTGGTGGAATCCTACACTGGAGTGCCTCCATGGAGAGGCTTGCCATAATGGCCAATTGGCTCTCTTTTTCCTATAGCTACCTCCTTAGTCATGTGTTTTCTGCCTCTAGTTTAGATCTCATAATTTGTTCCCGATCTCTCATCTTACTCAATACTTTGCCCATCTCCAAGAGTTTCTCTTCCATATGTACCACATCCTCTACCTTCTTTGATTTGGAAATTTGCATCCAACGATATGTCCTTCCTCTCTCTTTCTCAAGCTCAAAGAAGAGAGGGATGGAAAATTTATGTGGTATTACTCTGCCTCCCTCACTGAATCTATAATAAGTGCTCAGATTGGGTTGTGGGATAGGTTCTTGCAACTCTTGGAACTCTCCCTCCGATGTCTTTGGAGAAGTCGCCCCTTCCTGAACTTGTGTTACTTCTTCCTTGCCTTCCCTTTGTCCCTGTTGTCCTTCCTGCAACTTTTTCTATGTTTCTTGTAGTGTTGACAGAGTTTCCTGGAGGACTATTTGAGAATCCAGTAGAATTATTTTCCCTTTTTGAAATGGGGTCAAAGGTGCCCTGTCTTGATTTTTTGATGTTGACATGGTGATAGGCTTCCTAATGTAGGTGATGGGAGACTTTTCCATGGAAACTAGATTTTCTTGCTCTTTTGGTGACTCCTCAATTATGATTAGAGTTCTGGTGGGTGTTTGCAGTTTCCCTTGTTTGATCCTAGTGCTCCTCCTTATTTTGAAATAGAGGGGAGTCTGCCTCTATATTTTTCTTTTTGACTTGATAGGTGTGATTATGGCAATCAAGGCAGCAACTGCCTCCTTCTCAGTGGGTTCAGGAGACAACCTTGGAGATTCCTCCCTTTCCTTGGTATGTTCCTCGGGGCTTTCTTCTTCCTTTTGTTCTTCCTCTTCACTTTTCTCCTCTTCTCCTTCTTCCTATGTTTTCTCTATTTCTACCTCCTCTTCCTCCTCTGTTTCTTCTTCTTCCTCTTCAGGTTCTTCTTCATCTTCTTCTGCCTCCTCTTCACCACTAGAGGTATTGTCTCTATCATATTCAAGGGTTTGTATTTGAATCACAACCTCTTTGTACTTGTCTCTAAATGTGGATCATTGAATAGGGATTCTTAGCTGGCTTTAGACATCCTCTAGTACTAGCTTAATAAGTCCATAATGTGCTAATTGTTGATGTTTTCCCTCTTGGACCTTTAGGTTTATGTCTATTATTGATTGCAGCAAGAAGTAGCATACACTAGGTCTTTTGTCAATGGGTATCTCGTCTCCAAATGTCAACTCATGGAGGAGTCTAAATTGGTAGCCATAGATTATAATGAGCCTCCCCTCACAAGAGATATATTTGAGAATATGATAGCTCACCTCATTCCAAAGATAGGGGCAGATTTCCCTTCTTATCCCATTTTTGTCCTCAATTGGCTCTTCATCCCTTAAGAAGAAGTTTTTCTTTGCAAAAGTGCTTGCAGCCTTATCGTCCTTTCTGCATGGAATCCCTTGAGGAAGTGTAGTGATTATGCTAATTACCTAAGGAGTAATTGTAATTGACAGTCCTCTTACCACAGTAGTAGCATTGGTTCTATCCTAAGGGTTAAGTGCCATGGAAAATTATTGAGCTACATCATCATCATACCCTTTGAGCAACTCAAAGAATCCCAACCAATTATTCCTTCTAAATATTTCTACCACAAGGGGATGGAGGTGTATCTTGGATGTCTCTATGAGTTCCCTTCTGTTAAATCATCTTGTCATGTCTCTTCTCTGGTTGGCTAGATGTAGGGAGTTTTGTAGGACAACCTTAGTGTTTCTAGGGTGTCTGAGAGTTTACAATATTGGTGGATGGCTGCAATTTCTTTCTATCTCCACACAACTTTTAAATTTCACACAATTCTGTCTAAAACCCTAGGCTCACTTTAATCATTTAGAAAACTTAGTTTTTTTTTTTTTTTTTAGCTATCAATTCATAACACAAGAGACATGGGCCACCTACATTTCACTGTGATACTTTAGATGAGGAGAATTTCTAAGCAGCTGGACCCTAGGCACCCCCTTTCAGCGTTCTTTGTGAATTCAAATGCTTCTTGTAGCTCCATGTGTTTCCTGTAGTTGTTCCTGTAGGGTGTCTTGAACATGTTTTCTTTCTCGATGGCTCTCCAAGGTGGTTATGGTCTTATTTGATCTCAAATGGAACAAATGGTGCATGAAAGTTTGGAATGTTTTCTATTTATGGTCAATTCCTTGGAGCACTGTATTGGCTGGAAGTGTATGAGATTTCCTCTTTGGGACCATTGGCCCATCGTTAGTTATCATGCATCCTCCCCTTGTAATCATCACCCACTCCCACACAACTTAATTTGACCACCTTTTTGACTCATTCTCCTTAATGTGACATTGCAACATGGCATGTTGATTAGGAGTTCACTTTTTGTTTTTGAGTTGGGGGTGGCCAAGTTAACTAGCCACCTCCAGCTTATAAAATCAAACTTTTTCATATTCCTACACTTTTATGATATTGTACTTGGGGAAGAATTTGGATGAGGTGCCATACATGTGCCTTCGTTCACGTGGTTTATGCATGCTGGAGGGTGATTTTGTTGTGCTTGTTTTTGTTCAGGTAAGTGCTTTTCCTTGGTAACTTTTCTGTATATCTCTTCTTGTTGATGTGGTTGTCTTCTTTGTTGTCGTGTGCAGGTGCTTGGTCTCTGCTTCTACTGCTAAGCTCTAGATAAGAGTCGTGATGTCTGCAGGGGTTTTGGAGCTCTTTACTTACATGGATGGTGAAGAAGAATGCATTGAGAAATTGTTGTTGTGATAACATAGACTGCTACATGGTTTCATATAGTTAGTACAGGAAATCCTGTAGCTGCATTTTTTCATCATTTTTTGTGTTGTTGCTTTGTTTTGTTTTTGTTTTTGTTTTTGTTTTTGTTTTTTTGTTTTTGTTTTTGTTTTTGTTTTTTGTTTTTGTTTTTGTTTTTGTTTTTGTTTTTTGTTTTTGTTTTTGTTTTTGTTTTGTTTTTTTTGTTTTTTGTTTTTTTTTGTTTTTGTTTTTGTTTTTTTGTTTTTTTGTTTTTGTTTTTGTTTTTGTTTTTGTTTGTTTGTTTGTTTGTTTGTTTTTTTGTTTGTTTTTTTGTTTTTTTTTTTTTTTTATAACTTGGAGGAGGAATGGGTGGTGATGTAGGAGTGGAAGGATGGAAATGGAGGAGACAGAGTTGTAGGTGAGTGAGGCCAATGATGGCATGACCCTTGGAATCTCTTTCCTTTTATTTTATTTTTTTCATTTTTCTGAGTGGTTTTTGATGGTCACAGAGGTTGGTATGGGCATGAGATGGTGTTGGGTGAGAGGTGGTGAGGTGTATGGTCCCTTATTTCAACCTAGAACATGCTTGCATCATCATTTTCCAATTGAGATTTCATTCCTATAGCGTTTCAGGACATCTTGTAGTACTACATTAAACTCCTATAGTAATTATAGGAAACCTTGTAGAAGTCAAAAAACTGCATAAAAATTGGTTTTTGATGCCTGTAAGTGAGGATGGATGATGGAGACATAGTCAACAAGTGAGATATGAAGTGAATGGAAGAAGAATGGGGTGATGCTGGCTTGTTTTCCCTTGGACTTTGAGTCCTTTGTTTCCTTTAAAAACCTACAAAAATCACAAAATTTTATTAGTGGCCAGGTTGAGGTCCCTGCCATGGAATTTTTTGTTTTTTTTTGTTTTTTTTTTAAATACACACAGGTCGCCTCAAACGAGGTTTTCAACTTGTTTGCCTGCCCTAGGAACTTCAAAGGGGGTTTTCACCCATGGATCTTTTTATTTTCATTTTTTTCACTCTTGGGCTGCCTCAAGGAGGTTTTCAACACATAAGTTTGTCTCAGGTGCCTCATAGGGGTTTTCACCTAGGTCCCTTATTGTTTTTTTTTTCATTCATTTTCCCCCAAAAATAAAACTAGACTTCGAGAATTTGGTGGGTTGGAAGCTGAGACACTTCGAAGCATATTCACTTCCTTAATGATGGTACTGATGAACTATTCCTTTGAAAAAGGTCTTTTATAGGCTTTCAATCTATATCCATTGACAAGCAAGGGAATACCTTCTTCATCAATGGTCCTTATTTTCACAACCCCATTTTCATGGCAATTTTCTATCAGATATGGGTCGAGTCACCTGGTCATTAATTTGCCTTTCAAGTCCTTGAACCTGGAGTCATAGAGAAAAGCCCAATCACCTTCTTGAAAAAATTTGTCTTTGATGTTTTTCTCATGCCAAAACTTTCTTTGTATTTTAATAACTTCTGTGTGTAGGAGGGCATGCATCCTGAATTCATCTAAACCATTGAGTTGGAGCAGTCTCTCTTGCTATGCCTTTGTAACATCCAAATCCAACTCTACTTCCATTCTCAAAGTGTTGTACTCAAACTCAATGGAGAGTAGAGCCTTATTCTAATCCAGATTTAAATAGGAACGCAACAAATTACATAGATAACCATAACAACAGATATGAACTGGAAATAATACTTCATTTCATTAATGTAAAATACTGAAATATGCTTACACATAGTAATGGAAATAAACCAGCTAGGGTGATGGTAGCTTATCTCTGAGAAGAGATGTGGCGGCTACATGCCTCTGAACTGTCTTACAATGAGGCTCAAAGGCATATTTATTGTTGAGAAACAATGGAAAACCCTAAACATCCAAAACCTAACCCTAGAAGATGAAACACCAAACTGTGGGCCCCATTTGGGTAAATTAGTACATCAACTTCCCAGGGTCGTAACTTTGGCATATGATCTTTGTTTGACGTGCACAATATCTCGTTAGAAAGATCTATCTGAGAACTACAACTTTGGGAAGAGAAACATTGGTCCATGGACCCATGTTGCTCCCAAGTTTCCCAAAAAACATTGTTTAGGGTCTCAAAATAGCTTTGGAAGTTCAGGACCTAAAAAATTGCTAAAAATAGTAAGTTGTGCTACAATTAAGGAAACTGAAAATGATGAGAGAAACAATGGTGGGGGTCTAGGTGGACTTGGTAGGTGGCCACCAATATCCACCTAGATCATATTCCCATAGACCAAGTCATAAGGGGTGAAGCCAATGGTTGTCTTCTAGGATGTATTATAGGCCCAAGTAGCCTCCACTAGTTTGTCAGCCCATCTTTTCTACTACTGCTCACAACCTTGATAAGAATTCCTTCCAATGCTATGTTAGTAACCTCTACTTTTCCATTGGCTCGGGGATGATAACCAGTTGACTTCCTATGTTTGATCTTATGCTGCCTCAAAAAGATTTCAATCAGGTGTGAGGTAAATTGAGTTCCATGATCAGTGACTAGCTCTCTAGGGTACCCAAACTTGTAAAATACATTCTCCCTTAAGAACTCATCCACTTTCTCTTCTATTTCTACCTTGACAGCCTTGGTTTCAGCCCACTTTGTCAAATAATTGGCGCATACAATCATGTACTTTTTGTGCCTCGATGGTGGATCAATGGGCCTAATGAAATCCATGCCCACTTGTCAAATGGATCAAGAGTCACTTGAGGTTGCAAAGGAATTTCATCCCTAGGAATAGGTTTCCCCATTCTTTGGCACTGGTCACATTGACTGGTGTATCTTCTTGCATCTTGGTGGAGAGTGGGCTAGTAGTAGCCAGCTTGTAGTACCTTGAAGGCTGTCCTCTTGGCTGCAAAGTGACGTCCACAAGGCCCATCATGACAGGCCAGGAGGATTTCAAAGACTTCCTCCTCCCTGACACATCTCCTCATAATTTTATCTTGGCCTAGTTTGAAGAGATTTCCCCCAATCCAATTGAATGGGGTGCTCTTTCTTATAATTTTGTATTTTTCCTTGGACGACAGATTTGGAGGGAATTGTGCAGCCACTAAGTAGTTGGCTATGTTAGAAAACCATGGAGAGAGAACTGAAATAGAAAATAAATTCTCATCTGGAAGTTGATCATTAACCATCCCTTCCTCACCTATAGGCAAAGCAAGTCTAGACAAAAAAGTATGCAACTACATTTTCTCTACCAGGCTTATCAATGATAGTTAGATCAAACTGTTGTAATAAAAACAACCATCTAATAATTTTGGTATTCACATCAAGCTTGTTCATCAAATATTTAATAGCAAGATGGTCAGTATGTACAAAGGTCTGGTAGGAAATGATGTGGTGTCTAAATTTATTCAAGGAATGGACAACAACTAGGAGCTCTTTTTCAGTCACAATATAGTTCAATTCAACCTTGGACAAATGTTTTCTAATGAAATAAATGGCATAAGCCAAATTGTCATCTATCTGGTCTAGAGTTGCTCCTATAGATTTATCAGAGGCATCAACATGGATGTGGAAAAGAAGAGCCTAATTTGGGCCTCAAAATATGGGTGCGGTAATCAAATTGTCCTTTAAGGTTTTTAGGGCCTCTTGGCAGCTTTCTAACCAAAAAAATTCAGTCCTTGGCCAATAGTCCAAACAAAGGTGAGGCTACTTTGATGAAGCCCTTTATGAATCTCATGTAGTATCCAACTAAGCCCAAGAAACTTCTGGCATCCCTCTGCTTCTGAGGAGTATGGACCCTCTTTATGATAACAATTTTATTTGGGCCCACTTGCAGTCCTTCCTGGGATATTGAGTGACTTAGAACAGTCCCTGCATTCATAAAGAATTCACACTTCTCAGGACTAGGGGATATGTTCATTTCAATTCACTTATTTAATATTTTCCCCAAGTTAAAGAGAGCCTCCAAGAAATCACATCCATAGGGAGTGAAATCATCCATATAGATTTCAACAAAGTCGTGGACTATCTCTACAAAGATGCTCAAAACTTCCCTCTGAAAAGTGGCAGGGGCATTACATAATCCAAAAGGAAGGACCCTATTAGAAAAGGCACCCCAAGGACAAGGGAAGGTGGTTTTATCTTGGTCCTCTATGCCAATCTGGATCTAATTGTAACCACTGAATCCATCCAGGAAAGAGAATAACTTCTTTCCTTCAAGACCATCCAAGACTTGATCAATGACACATAGAGGGAAATGGTTATTTTTGGTGGGTTTGTTTAACTCTATGTAGTCCACACAGATCATCCATTTTCCATTCTTCTTTGGGACCAAAAATAGAGGAGACACCCACTCATTATCTAAGATGGGGTAAATGAACCCTTCATCCAACACCTTTTGTAGTTCTTCTTTAACTATGTCTTTGAGGGCTGGGTTCATTCTCCTTGAGGTTGGTGCATTGGATTGCGGCCTTCCTTGAGGTAAATGTGTTGAGTACACATCGAAGGGCACATTCCCTTCATTTCCTTATAACTCCAGGCAAAGGCATCTAGATGCTCTGTTAGTATGTCACATAACTCCTTTTCCCGATGTGCATAAAGAGAGGGATTGATTTTCAATGTTTTAGCTGGACCAAATTCTATCATCTTGACATCAGTAGGACTTGAGTCAGCTAGGCACAAATCGGTCCAAGGGTTCTCTTCAACTTTCTTTAATAATTCATCAAGATACATGGTGTTGGGGCCTGATTCTGGGGGATTTGATCAATCATGTCATCTTCATCAAGTTTCCCCCCTCATATAGTAGCATCTAGGGTACATATTGGGTAATATATGGTAGAATACACTTCATCTTCCTCCTCCTATTCCGACCATAAAGGTAAGTCATGGTATAGAGATGGTTGAGCAGGAGGGTATAAGACCAATTGTTTGGAAAAGTGCCCATTTTTAATGGTCATATTCCCAACCTTGCAAATTATGTAAACATCAGCAGTGGCTAGCCATGGCCTTCCAAGGATGAGAGGATAACCATTGAACTTGGTATTAGGTTGGAGAACTAAGAAGTCAACAGGTTATTCCTAGGAATCAATGGAGACTATCACATCCTCAACAACTCCCTCATGAGCTACTCTGGATCTGAGTGTAAGTTGCAAGACTATTGTTGTCTTCCTTAATGATCCTTGGAGATTTAGTTTAAGAATAGTCTATTTAGTCATCACATTGATGGAAATCCTAATATCAATCAAGGTATGGGGGAAAATGATACCATAAACATGCACATCTACCACAGGACTTCATTGGTCTAGATGCTTCGGGAAAATTACTCTCCCCAACATTAAGTCAGATAATTGTCCAATGACATTAATGGTAGGGGTGCCTTTCTTTCTCCTCCCAAGATGTTTGAAGCATTTCTCCTTGATTAAATTATTGTAGATGGGACATCCTTAATAGCTTGGAGGAGTGGGATTTTAACACACAAGTTTTTCAATTCACCCAGAAGTTCAATCTCTTCTGGGGTGTCCTG
>APFE030786166.1:0-30000 GCA_000404065.3 Pinus taeda | reverse complement strand
CCGTAACTGGTGCTTGATTGATTTTCTTCTTTAGCTCCTCAAAAGCCCTCTACTGACCCTTTCCTCGTTGGAAACTCTTGCCACTTGTTGTTATGGCATAGAGTGGTGTTGCTACCGCTAAAATGAGGCTATGAATTTCCTTAGGTACTGTGTTGCCCTGATGAAACTCGTGACCTAAAAAACATTAGTAGGTACCAACTATTTCATGATGGCCTCCATCTTGGCAGGGTCTATCTTCAGCTCTCCTCCACCTATCACATAACCCAGATACACTAATGACTATTGTGAAAACTCACACTTCTTGATATTTTCTAGCAGTTAGTGCTTCTTTAATGCCTCCAACACCTACATCAAATGTGAGATGTGCTCTTCGAAGGTAGCAATGCATACCAATATATCATCCAAATAGACAATAACACATGGAACTATGAAAGGGTGCAACACATCATTCATTAATATCATAAATATAATTGGTGCATTACATAGGCCAAATGGCATGACTAACCACTCATACAAACCTTGCATGGTTTTGAAGGTGGTCTTCTATGTATCTTCTTCTTTGACTCAAACCTAGTGATATCCAGACTTTAAATCCATCTTGGTGAAGTATTTTTCTTTCTGCAACTAATCTAGCAGATCATCTATCCTAGGGAGGGGGTATCTATTCCTGAGTGCGATTTTGTTCAACATCCTCTAATCTATACACATCCTCCAAGTCCCCGTAGAAATTCTCACTATAGATCACCTGATAACGCAATATACTAAAGCAAAATACTTGATATACTTCTACAAACAAACTTGCGGAAGCTTAATTTATTTTGAGCAAGATCAAATAGAACACATATAACAGAGAAGAAGAAATCATACACATGAAGCAAAGAAGAATACTCAGGGGAAAACCTCAGCTTGGTTGGCACTTACCAATGAATTTTTCGACTTGCCTTTGTGTTGAGAGATCAATAAGACATCCAATTAGGGTTTATTTCTCTTACTTGCTAATCACTTGTGAATATGTGTTAGATTCTTATTACTTTTATTATGTTCTCTTCATAACAAAATTACCAAAACACAAACATGAAGATCACAAGAAGACAATGAACATAAGATATAGGCTCTATGCCAGGGAAAAACCCCACAAGGGGGGAAACCCAGTCAACTCTTTTCCTCTTCTATAATCAGATCAACGTGAGAAATCCAAGACCTAAAATCCAATACCAAGACCTCCCACAAGACCAAAGTTAAAATTCCTTCCAAACTCTTTCAACAAGTCCAAGTCGAGTCAAGTTAATGATAGTCAAAGCTCTCCAAATTGGTAATACTTTTGATTTTCAGCTCTTGCAACCAATTCTTGGCCCATGCAATAGTTTTGCAATTTTTATCCCTTGCAACCCCCTCCAATTTCGTATGTGTGACAAAAAATAGGGTAGAATAACTTCGTACGTGTGGCAAATTTCTCTCTCCTTTGACCCTTGCTCTCTCTCCTTTGACTTTTTCTCTTTTCCTTGGCTTCTTCACGGGTTTTTCTCTTTCTTCTTGGCACAAAAATCAAATTTGCTTGATGGTCTCTAAATGAGGTTGAATTTCACTATATATATACACAACCAAGAGGTCAAATGAGTCCCTTGTAGGGATGACTTGGTCTTATGGAGACAAAATTGACTAATTTGATTCAAATAAAATTCTTTCTACTTTTTCTTTCAAAATTTCAAATAAGACTTGAATCAAGTACAATAATTTGACTCATGAAAAATATTATTTTTGACTCACTAAACTCTAGAAGCATGAAGAACATGCTTAAATAATGAATAAATAATGATAATAATAATTTTCCTCTTTTTTTCTTTTTCTTTTACATGGAAAATGCAATGATATAAGTACAATAATAATTATGAAGATCGAACTTAGTTACGTTTTCCAAAATTCCATCTTAATAAGGGAGGCATTCATAATTACACAACCATATACAAGGATACTCTCAAATTGAAATATTCTCTTAAGAAGAGTCATATTAATAAGTCATCTTCAATTATCAACATAATATATAAAGACCTTGATTAACAAGATCTAACTCCACTAGATTAGAGCACAGTGCTAGGAGTAATACATATCAACATCGCCACAATCGCCTCTTAAGGCACATACTCCATCTAGATGTTCACCGATTATTTCCTTCCTATACTATTCTTATCTTGGATTCCAAATCCTCAAAGAATATCAATCCTCTTTGACTTCTCTTATCTTGGATACCTTGTCTTATCCTCAGAAAGTAAGGTCCATGGGATTACTACCTATCTTGGATTCCAAATCCTCAAGGAGTATTGGTCCCAGATGCTTTTCCAATCCTCCATTCTCCCTACCAGTGCCTTCACTAGACTTACGACTGTCAGTCCTAACCTAATGCAACACACATGGAGAATATGGTGTCCCTCATCACTCCCTCTCAACCAGGGAGGAGATCCTTACTCCCTCTCAACTAGGGAGACATCATTACAATCCTTATCTAGTCTCAATCATCAACTACTTTGTTCTTCGTGGAGATCTTAGAAATAGATGCAAGGAATCCTTTCTTGCATCATCATATCATACCCAAGCTTTGGCCTTCTTGGATGTTATAGAGCCAAACTCTTTCTCAATTTATCTTCATGACAGGGTTCTTGCCATCAAATTTTTATATCACTTTCCATAAACCATCATATATAATATCTTTTCCATTAAAAGTATATTTTAAAACAAATTAATGTAGATCTAATTGTTTCTCTTTCTATCAAACTAGGAAAGTGAACTTCTTATAGATCAACATCAAATCCATCATGACCAACAAGCTATCTCATGACTTGAAACCTTTTCTTCCTTTATGATGTACACATTTTTGCCATATATTCCTCTAAACTCAGTTATATGTGTTGTCCACTCAATCCAGGTGCACTTTGAATTAAGTTAAACCAAACAATATCATATTGTCTCAGTTGCTATCATTCTATACTATACTTCTGCAATACGTTTTCCAAGGTAGCCAAATCATATCTCAAACAAATAATCAATATCAGAGTTACCAAATCATGATAGCCTCTTGTCAATATGTCAAATTATGCTATTTACTCCCTCCAAGGTCAACAACCCTTTGCATGATATATCTTCATATTGCACTAGAATTCTTCTTCATGCTTTTCAATTATTAATCAATGTGTTCCTAAATCAATCAACAAGCTTCAATATCATATCCATTAAGGTCTTTACACCTACCTATGAAGTTATCATTGATGTTTTTCTTATGTTCTTCAAGAGACCATATATGATGTTGATCAATACCATGCTCATTTATCATGCTTCAATGTATTGAGTAACCACATGGAAGAGATCTTGTCTCATTTAACCAAGACATACCATGCTCATGCTTCCAAGTATATTTTTGTAGCTAACTATTCCTACAATATTTTCTAAAGACACGATTCTACTTTCTAACGAAGATCTCTTTTCTAAAGATATGCATACCTCTTCATTTCATACAACCATCTAGATAATTTCCTTTTGGAAAAATTGCTTCTCTCTTTGAAGATGATGTCCAAGATGATATTCCTTCTCTATGAGAGTTGCTCCAATTATGTCTTCATGTTGCTTCTCGACTATCTTCAAAGTTTCAAACTTCTAGACTGCTTCCATAAACTTCTAGTTGAATATATTCTTGCTATGTAATATACTCTTGCTATGTCATAATGATTTTTCCATATATTGAAGAACCTTCTTATAATGATGGTTCTGTTACCGTCAGGGATCCTTATGATCCTTTCATGCTAGAAGACTACTTCTATAACAACATGATTCCAATAAGTAGTTACATGTATTGTAGAGTGCTAGGTGGTCCAAATCCTTATATCCTTGCTTTGATAGATTCCTGCTTCCAATAAGATGCAATATACCATGTAGACTCTAATCCTTCCAATGTTATATTCTTCTTTCCATGATGTCATAATTTGAAAAATTCAAGATGCTTCTACAAATGTAACTGCATATGCTACTATAATTGCCATCTTCCAATAAAATAGAAAACAAACTGCTAGTAAACATGGTAGTGGTGGAGTTCTTTAATAATATATTTCCTTATGATCTTCGTTCTTTGTCTTCTTTTTAGGTTCTTCATTTTCTTTGGTAATGCGAGCTCCACTCCTTTCCTTCCTTTTATTGTTCTTCCTATTTTGAGGATCCTTAGGACAATCTCTTTTAACGTGTCCAT
Organism: Pinus taeda; assembly: GCA_000404065.3. Taxonomy (NCBI): domain Eukaryota; kingdom Viridiplantae; phylum Streptophyta; class Pinopsida; order Pinales; family Pinaceae; genus Pinus; species Pinus taeda. The sequence goes on along the minus strand of APFE030786166.1, from coordinate 25,769 downwards.
ACTTATTGAATCCAAATCAATGTACTTTGGACATATCTTGCCTTACATGTTGCTTATTTTTGTTGTTATTGTTATACTTTCGACGAGGTTCAAACCTTCCAAACTTTCAAATATTATTCTTTGATTTAGCAACAAAAGCTTGAGACTTTACATTGGGTTCAATGCCATTTTTTTCCTTCAATCTTGTCTCTTCTAGAATACACAAAGTCTACATCTCATCAAAGTTTGGAGTGTTCTTTATTGAATATATGCTTGTCACAAAACTACTCCATTATTAAGGTAAAGAATTGAGTATACCAGTAGTTAATTTAGAATTGGAGACAACTTCTACAAGCCCTTGTAGTTGATCCCTCAATTGTGAGACATTTATAAGATATGAGGCCAATTCTTCATCCTTCGATAACCTTGTTTTGTAAATTCAATTCCTCAAATATATTTTTTGACCTATGGTACTGATTGAATATAATTTTACCAACTTGTCATACATTTCTTTAGATGTGCCCAAATCCGCAACAAAGGGAATAAGATGATATTTGATGGATTCAACGAGAATCCTTTGAGCCTTAAGTTCTCCTTTAGTGTACTTGGCCAATTCTTGAGTCTTATCCTTCTCTGGTTTTGTATCTTTTCCTAGAATGTAGTCCATGACTTCATTTTCTATGAGCACCAAATCTATTCTCTCCTTCCATGCTTGAGAGTTTTATTACTCATCGATTTTGTTGCCTTCCTTACAAAATGAAGTCATTTGATTTGAGGATTGATACTTAGATAATAATATAGTACTTGTCAAAAGAGTGTCCTACTTGACGATGATGTCTTCAAATGCCTTAATGCTTCAAGATATCCAAGAGAATTCAAAGATGTCCTAGAATGATTACTTGTAGGATGGATGGTACAATAGTATATCAATGTTGCTTCTAAGATGAATGATGATGCTTACAAGAGTGTAGATGATGTTCCCAAGAATCTTGATGCTTCTTAAATGATGATTTCTATAGAGACATCTTCCAAAATGGGTGAGGACCAAAGATCTTCCAAGAGACAGAGATTGATAAGATGACAACCTTCTTAAAAAATATGATGAGTAACCAAGAGCCTTCAATGATAGAGAGAGATGAATAACAAATATAATAGTCTTCCTATGAGTCTTCTTCCTTAATATCTTCCTTATGCCCTTAGAAAATGATTTCCTCCAAAGTAGCTCTGATGAATGTCTTCCACTTATGCCAACAAGAGTGATATTCAAGTTGTCTTCTCCTCACCTTAGCTTTGATACCATGTTGATAAATCACTAGGGTAACCAATTAGGGTTGATTTCTCTTACTTGATAATTGCTTGTGAATATGTGTTAGCTTCTTATTAATTTTATTATGTTCTCTTCATCAAATAATTACCAAAGCATAAACGTGAAGATCACATGAAGACAATGAATAAAAGATATAGTCTCCAAGCCACGACAAAACCCCACAAGGGGGAAAATCTAGTCAACTCTTCTCTTCTTATAGAATCAAATCAAAGTGAGAAATGAAATATCAAAAATGCAAGAACCAAACCTCCCATAAGGCCCAAGTCAACCCTCTTTCCAAACTCTTTCAATAAGTCCAATTCAATGAAAATCAAAACTCTTAGGTCAAACTTATGATTTTCAGCCCCTGCAATAAATTTTCGGCCCCTACAACAATTTTGGAATTCTGGCCCTTACAACTCCTTGTAATTTCACATGTGTGATATAAACTAGGGCAAAAAAACTTCTTACATGTGGCAAAGTTCTCTCTCCTTTGACCCTTGCTCCCTCTCCTTTGAATTTTTCTCTTTTCCTTGACTTCTTCATTGGTTTTTCTCTTTCTTCTTGGCACATAAATCAAAATTGCTTGATGGTATCCAAATAAGGTTGAATAGTAATATATATATATATACACATCTAAGAGGTCGAATGGGTCTCTTATAGGGGTGAATTGTGAAAATTTCTAACCTAAAATTCTACTGCAACAACTGATTTATTTCACCTACTTATTCTTCACAATAAGTTATTTATTAAATCCCTTCAGCAAACATTAAAATAAATTCTACTGCAATTATCACATAATTACATAGAGAAAAATACATGCACAAGAACCAATCACATCAACACAATTTTTTTTGGACAATTGTGCCCGGAAAAACCCAATGTGGGAAAACCAGTGTAGCAGATGAGGGTTTTATTAATCTTCAACAACAACTACTTTACAAAGAATGATTTTATAGAGAAACTAAGGGAAAACACATGAGACTTTCCCTTGGAAACTTTATGACATCCTGGAGACCCTTCTCCCACTTCAGCGTCACCTCTGCGTGGTACTGAGTCCCTCTGTGTCAACCCGCATGAGAGTTGTGTCTCCCCTGGACTTCATCTTCCTCTGGATGTCTCTCAATACCCTTGCGTCACATCCTCCTCAGCCATTGACTACTATTTATGCCCTCCTCTTCCTCCACCCTACAACTCTCCCTCTGAAATCAATCTCCTTCTCTTTGAGAATTTATTTTCCTTAGGATACTATGTATATGCTGGTGTCTCTCCAAATGATCATCAAGTATTCTCTTATACTTTTCTTGTTGATGAATCAACAGATGAGATAAAGTCTCTAATCAATGACTAATATTAAAACAAACTTGATCCCTGTCTCTTAGAAGCTTGTCATCATTATCTTTATAAATACCCATTAATATTTTTATTTTCCTAAGTTTAGACTTAGGGACCTATTAAAAATATTAACTATTTTAATAACTCCTCATCCGGGTGGAATTTCTCCAAATGATTTATGGGTCTTGGATACCTCATTTTCCTTAGCCTCTTCACCAAATTTCAAGGCTATACAACATCACATGCTACCCAAAATAAACGCTCCCTCTTAGCGAGGAATGTGCTCTAGTAATGCTTCACCATAGAAGCATCACACTGATCCTCCGCATAGGTCCTCTGTGTTGATGCTTGGCCTGCTCCCACATCCACTGTGCTGCTGCTTCCTATACTGCTACCCATGGCACTATCACTGCCACTACTACATATGTACTATAACTTCCTCTCAACATTCTGCATCATCCTGCCCATAGCACTGCCACTGCTAACTGTTGTACTGCAACTCCTGATACTTATCCATTTTTTCTATTGAAATGGATTCTTCACCATCCCCATATTCTCCCTAAAATAAACAAACTTTTTTCTTCCTAGAGACTTTGTGAGGATCTCTGCCACCTGTTCTCTTGTAGTAGTGTACCTTAATTGTACGGCCCCTCATTGGACACAGTCTCCAACAAAGTGACACTTGATATCAATGTGCTTTGACCGATCATGAAATACTGGATTCTCAAAGAGCTTGATGCAACTCTGATTATCACACAAAATCCTAGTTACTTCCATCCTTCTCTTGAATAGATTCATAAGCAATTTTCTAAGCCATATGGCTTCCCACGAAGCTGTGATAGCTGCCACATATTCTGCTTCAGTTGATCTCAAAGCCACATATTTCTATTTCCTACTATATATGAGGTCATTCCTGATCCAATGTTGAAACAATACCCAGTTGTAATTTTCCGATCTACTGAACTTCCAGCCCAATCTGCGTCAGTGAACCCACCTAGCCTGATGTCATTACCTTGGATGTACAATAGTCCATGCTCGACTATTCCTTGTATATACCTGAGAACATGTTTGGCTACTTCCCAATGCGCCCTCTTGGGTTCCACCATGAACTGACTGAGGGTGTTGATAGCGTGACAAATGTCTGGCCTAGTATTGACCAGATACATCAAGGACCCTATAAGTTGCCTGTATAATGTGGGATCAATGTCTTTATCTTCTGATGCATCAATCTTATTCCAATTGGTGATCATTGGAGTAGTCATAGGTCTACAGTCTTGCACCCTGAATCTGTTCAAGATCTCTGTACCATATCTCCCTTGTCTAAGGAAGATCTCACCCTTCTACTGCCAAACTTCCAACCCCTGTAATTAATGCATCTGTCCCAAATACTTCCTGTCGAATTCTATGGCTAGGCTATTCTTGCAGTATTTTATGAGCTTGGATGATCCTATCAGGAAAACATCATCCATATAGAACACTAGGATTAGAGGCTCGTTCTCTACGACAAGATAGTAGAGATTAGGATCTACATCACTCTTGACGAACCCCATCTTCTGCAAGTAGCCATCAATTCAACTGTACCATGCGCTAGGTGCCTGTCTAAGCCCATACAAGGATTTATTTAATCTACATACATGAGATTTTTTCTCATGTGTCTCAAAATCCTCTGGATGTTCAATGTATACTTCTTCTTCTATCACCCCGTCCAAGAATACCATCATGACATCCATCTGGTGAATATCCCACCCCATCTGTTCTGCAAGGGATATCACAGTTCTAATAGAAGTATACCTGGCTACTGGGTTGAATGTTTATTCACAGTCTATCCCCTCCTTTTGAGCATACCCCTTAGCCACAAACCTGACTTTGTATTTCTCCACACTATCGTCTGCATCATATTGGAATTTGTAGATCCATCTCGAACCCACCATTGACTTGTCCTAAGGCCTAGGTACTTCTTCCCAGACATCATTGACCATTATAGAACTGTATTCCTCCACCATAGAATCCACCCATACTTTATTTTGAACAACCTCTTGAAAACTAGAGGGTTCCCCAACCTGAGCTACTAGGGTCTAGTATCTGCCTAGCTGCCTTAGCTCCCTTTTATCATTCCTGGGTGCACAATGAATTCCTCTGCATCTCGTAGAATCTGTCAGAGTTCCCGACTCATTCTTCCACTGGTAGTGGCCACATCTATCAGCTCTTCCTCTTCCTGAGTTTCCTCATGTTCTGAATCTTTTCCTTTAGGATAATTGCTGGTATTAGTTTCTACCGGTTGAAGTGGTTGGACCAACAGATCGTCTTTTGACTACTCCTTAGAAGGCATTTATCAGGATTTTCTCAAAGCTCTGTCCTCCATGAACTTCACATCCTGCCAAGCTATTACCTTCCTACTCCCTAGAAGATAGATTCCATATGCCTTAGAATTCTCGGTATATCCCATAAGATACCCTTTCTCAGCAATTTGATCTAATTTATTTCTCTTTTCTTCAGGTATATGACAATATGCCAAACTCCCAAATATACTGAAATGACCGACTTCAGGTGTCTTCCTAGTGAAGACCCTTTCCGAAGTGATTTTTCCCAATGCCTTGTGTGGAGTCTTATTTTGGACATAAACTGTCATGCTGCATGCTTATGCCCACAAGAATTTTGGCATATCCTAATCATACAACATTGTCGTGACTGCTTCCACAATATTCATGTTTTTCCTTTCAACTACTCCATTTTGCTCTAGATTGTAGGGAGATGTCCACTCTCTTCTAAATCCTTCCCTAACGCAAAAATCTATGAAGTCCTTATCAATGAACTCTCCACCATTGTCTAAGTGAAACACTTTTATCTCCTTTCCTATCAGATTCTCTATTAGAGCCTCAAACTCTTTGAATCGACCAAAAACCTCATCCTTGGTTCTCATAAAGTAGATCCACGTCTTTCTAGAATGGTCATCGATGAAGGTGATGAAGTATTCGGCACCACTAAGAGATTTTGTGGACATAGGTCCATAGATGTCTGAGTGTATCAATCCTAAAACAACCTGAGCTCTATTTTTACTTCTGGAAAACGCTTATTTGGCATACTTGCCTAGAGTGCACTCTCTGCATACATCATATCATTCAGTACTTAATTCTAGAAACCCTGATACTATTTTCCTGAGAATTCTCAGAGCCCCATGGTGTAAGTGTCCCATCCTCCTATGCTATAGTTCATTCAAATATTTATCTCCACTGCTGCATATTAGTGCCATTGGAGATTCTAGTTGTAATATATAAAACCGGCTACTTTCGATTCCAATCTGGGCCTTTCTTTTGAAACTTAGGTGTTTGACATATACTTTCTCCTTAATGAAGAAAATGTCATAGCACTTTTTTTGAAGTTGAGATACAGAGAGTAAGTTCATCTCAATCCTTGCACATGCAGCACATTAGTTTCTCAAAGCCACTCTCCTACTTAGTTTGAAAGACTACAATACCTCTTCCTACGGGGGTACAGTTTGCGTTATTTCCCATGGTGATCTGAAAATTCATTCTTTCTTCCTAATTATCTCAAAATAAAATTTCAAATTCCTGTCATATGCAAGGAAGCTCCACTATCTATATACCAAACCTTAGAGGAGGCAGAGCTTGCTAGGCAAGTGAATTCTTCTTCCAGTCTGGAAGCTAACATAGAATAATCGTGATCCATATCCCTCATGCTTTCTTCTAGAAATCCGTGTGAGTCCCTTTGAGTTGATGCCTCTGCATCATGCTCTTGACCCATAGCTGATTATTCTCTCCTATTGCCGGATCTTTGCTCTAATACCATGTGAAAATTTCTAACCCGAAATTCTACTGCAGTAACTTATTTATTTCACCCACTTACTCTTCACAATAATTTATTTACTAAGTCCCTTTAGCAATCATTAAAATAAATTTTACTATAGTTATCACATAATTACATAGAGAAAAATACATGCACAAGAACCAATCACATCAACACAATTGTTTTTGGACAATTGTCCTTGGAAAAACCCAATGTGGGAAAATTGGTGCAACACATGAGGGTTTTATTAATCTCCAGCAAAAATCGTTTTGTAAGGAATTATTTTACAGAGAAACTGAGAGAAAACACATGAGACTTTCCCTTGGAAAATTTCTAGCAACTTGGAGACCCTTCTCCAAGTTCAACATCAACTCTGTGTCACTCTTCGCGGTTTTGTGTCACTCTGCATGGTTTTGCGTCCCTCTGCATCAGCTTGCATGAGAGTTGTGTCTCCCCTAGACTGCTTCTCAATACCCCTATGTCGCCTCCTCCTCAGTCACTGACTGCTGCTGATTCCCTCCTCTTCCTCCACCCTGCAACTCTCCCTCTGAAATTGATCTCATTCTCTTTGAGAATCGATTTTCCTTAGGATACTAAGTATCTACCGGTGTCTCTCCAAATGATCCTCAAGACTTCTCTTATAATTTTCCTATTGATAAATCAAAGACTGAGATTAAGTCTCTAATCAACAGCTAAGATTAAAACAGACTTGATCCTCATCTCTTAGAAGCTTCTCACCCTTATCTTTATTAATACCCAATATTATTTTTATTTTCCTAAGTTTAGACTTAGGAACCCATTAAAAATATTAATTATTTTAATAACTCCTTGTCCGAGTGGAATTTCTCCAAAATATTTCTAGGTCTTGGAGATCTCATGTGCCTTAGCCTCTCCACCAAATTTCAACTAGATCACATCTGATTCTACCCAAAATCAACACTCCATCTTAGTGAGGAATGTGATCTAGCAATGCTTCACCATAGAAGCATCACACTGATCCTCCACATCAGTCCTCTGTGCTAATGATTGGCCTGCTGCCCCACATCTACTGCACTACTACTTCCTGTACTGCTACCCATGACACTGCCACTGCCACCGCTACATTTGTATTGCAACTTCCTTTCAACATTATGCATCATGCTACCCATAGCATTGCCACTGCTAATTGTTGCACTACAAATCTCGATACTTATACATTTCTGCTACTGAAATGGATTCTTCACCATCCCCATCTTCTCCCTGAAATAAACAAACTTTTTTCTTCGTAGAGCCTTGGTGAGGATGTATGCCACCTGTTCTCCTGTAGGAGTGTACCTCAATTGTACTTCCCATCAATGGACACAGTCTCTGAAAAACTGACACTTGATATCAATGTGCTTCGATCGATCATGAAATATTGGATTCTCAGAGAGCTTGATGCAACTCTAATTATCACACAAAATCCTGGTTGCTTCCATCCTTCTGCTAAATAGATTCACAAGAAATTTCCTAAGCCATATGGCTTCACACGAAGATGTGCTAGCTACCATATATTCTACTTTAGCTTAGCTCAGAGCCATAGACTTTTGTTTCCTACTACACTAGGAGGTCATTCCTGATCCAATGTTGAAATAATACCAAATTGTACTTTTCCGATCTACTGAACTTCCAGCCCAATCTACATTAGTGAACCCACTCAGCCTGATGTCATTACCTTGGGTGTACAATATTCCATGCTCGATTGTTCCTTGTATATACTTGAGAACATGTTTGGTTGATGCCTAGTGCACCCTCTTGGGTTCCACCATGAACTGACTGAGGGTGTTAACAACGTAACAAATGTCTGGCTTGGTATTGACCAGATACATGAGGAACCCTATAGGCTTCTTGTACAAGGTGGGATCAACATCTTTATCTTATGATGGATCAATCTTCTTCCAGTTGGTGATCATTAGAGTAGCCATAGGTCTATCGTCCTGCATCCTGAATCTCTTAAATATCTTTGTAGCATATCTCCCTTGTCCAAGGAAGATCTCACCCTTCTGCTGCCAAATTTCCAACCCCAACAAATAATGCATCTATCCCAAACCCTTCATGTCGAATTCTATGGCTAGGTTCTTCTTGTAGTCATTAGTGAGCTTGGATGATCTTGTTAGGAAACAATCATCCACATATAACACTAGGATTAGAGGCTCATTCTCTATGAAAAATAATAGAGATTAGGATTTGCGTCACTCTTGACGAACCCCATCTTCTGCAAGTAGCCATCAATTAGAGTGTACCATGCTCTAGGTGCCTGTTTAAGCCCATATAAGGCTCTCTTTAATCTGCATTCATGATTCTTATCATGTGTCTCAAAAGCCTCTGGTTGTTCAATGTATACTTCTTCTTCTATCACCTTGTTCAAGAATGTCGTCTTGACATCCATTTGGTGAATCTCCCATCCCATCTGTGCTACAAGGGATATCACGGTTCTAATAGAATTATACCTGGCTACTGGGGTGAAGGTTTCTTTGTAGTCTATCCATTCCTTTTGAGGATACCCCTTAGCCACAAACCTGGTTTTGTATTTCTCCACACTACGGTTTGCAACATATTTGAATTTGTAGATCCATCTCGAACCTACCATTGACCCATCCTAAGGCCTAGGTACCACTTCCTAGACATAATTGACCAGTATAGAACTGTATTCATCCATCATATCATTCGCCCATACTTGATGCTAAACAACCTCCTGAAATTAGAGGGTTCCCCAACCTGAGCTACTAGGGCCTGGTATCTGTTTGGTTGTCTTCGCTCCCTTTTATTATTCCTGGGTGGACCAGTGAAGTCCTCTGCATCCCATAGAATCTATTGAAGTTCCCAACCCATTATTCCACTCGTAGTGGGTACATCTATTAGCTCTTCTTCTTCCTAAGTTTCCTCCTATTCTAAATCTTTTCCTTTAAGAGAATTGTTGGTACTAGTTTCTGCTGGTAGAAGTGGTTGGACCAACAAATCATCTTTTCACTGCTCCTTGGAAGGAATTTCTCAAGATTTCCTAAACGTTATGTACTCCATGAACTTCACATCCCATCAAACTACTACCTTCCTACTCCCTGGAAGATAGAATCTATATGCCATAACATTCTCACTATATCCCACAAGATATCCGTTCTCAACAATTTGATCTAATTCTTTCTCTTTTCTTCGGGTATACAACAATATGCCAAACTCCCAAATATCCTAAAATGACTGACTTCATGTGTCTTCTTGGTGAAGTCCATTTTCATAGTGATTTTGCCCAATTCCCTGTGTGGAGTCCTGTTCTGGACATAAATTGTTGTGCTGCATGCTTTTGCCCACAAGAATTTTGGCATATCTTGATCATATAGCATTGCCCTGACTGCTTCCACAAAAGTCTTGTTTTTCCTTTCTACTACTCCATTCTGCTCCGGGTTGTAGGGAGTCATCCACTCTCTTCGGATGCATTCCCTAGCACAAAAATTGGTGAAGTCCTTGTCAACGTACTTTCCACCATTGTCTGAGCGCAACACTTTTATCTTCTTTCTTGTCAGATTCTCTACTAGATCCTTGAACTCTTTGAATCAACCCAAAACCTCATACTTGGTTTTCAGAAAGTAGATCCATGTCTTTCTGGAATGGTCATGGATGAAGGTGATGAAGTATTTGACACCACTAAGATATTTTGTGGACATAGGTCCACAGATGTCTAAGTGTATCAATCCTAGAACACTTTGAGCTCTATTGTTACTTCTGGAAAACATTGCTTTGGCATACTTGCCTAGAGCACACCCTCTGCATACTTCATCTCATTTAGTACTTAATTCTCGAACCCCTGATACTATTTTCCTGAGAATTTTCAGAGTGTATAAATTCTGACTGTAGATTAACCTGATAATGCAATATAACTAAAGAAAAATACTTTAATATACTTCTACAATCAAACCTGTGGAAGCTCAATAGATTTGAGCAAGATCAAGCAGAACACATATAACCAGAAGAAGAATCAATGCACATGAAACACAAAAGAATACTCTGGGGAAAGCCTCAACTAAAAACCCCACTGTCTGTATTATCATACAAGTGGAAATATATTAGGATTACACAAAGCTTTAGCTCTCATGGCTAGCCACCTCTCAGTACATTCCCTCACTGATGCTCATAGACAAAATAGATTGCTCATATGCCTTCTCCTCTGCCCTCCAAGCTCCTACTTCCTTGCGCTATTTCTCATGGGTGGTCCAACTGTTACCAAGTGTAACACTGATCACTCACGCTGATCTTACACCCTGTAAAACTGCACAAATCTCAAGGAATGAATTCCTTCTGCATGGATGAGTTTTGTTTATAGGAAAACTCATGCAACTAATAGTACACTATCCCTGTCTTTAATCTCAAATGGGTCTTTCTCTGAATAGACATGCATGAGTTATTGATGAGAGAATCTTCAGTTATTTGGAGAACACTAGTTGGATGCATGCATGCATTAATTGACTGAACTCACAATTATTTCCTCAAACAATTTCGAACTAATTTAACTAGACTTAACTCAGTAAACTGAGCTAACTAATTACAACTCAAATATAACTCATCCTTATCTCCTTAATTAAGGGATAATTGTTGCATGACTTCACAAAGAATTCTAGCTTGAATTTCTCCAACTAATTAACTCAAGATGAATTAATTAATTATTTTTCAAGCAGCTGGTGAGACTAAATTCGAATTTTAATTCTCAATTTTAATTCAAGGACAAATTGAAATTGGAATATTCTTGTTGCCACATTTCAAAACTCCCTCTCAACAAGAAAGGAATTATCTGCCACCCCGATCCTGTCTCTATGGAATTCGAATTTACACTTTGACAATACCTTTGTCAAAATGTCAGCATCTTGCTCCTCGGTCAAAATATACTGCAACAACATGATCCTCTTCACTACACAGTCTCTGAGATGATGATATCGGATGTTGATGTGCTTGGAACTATCATGAAATACTAGATTTTCAGAGAGTTTGATACAACTCTGATTATCACAATAGATCACAATTGGATCCATCATCTAATCAAACAAACCAACTGGAATTTTCCGCATCCAGATGGCCTCACATGCTTCATAACTTGCAGCCATGTATTCAACCTCTACCAAGTTGAGTGCAACCGACCTCTGTTTCCTGCTCTACTAGGAAACTGCAGTTGACCCAAGGTTGAAAATTCCTCCTGATGTGCTCTTCCGATCTGATGGACTCCCTGCCCAATTTGCATTGGTGAAGCCCTGTAGCTTCACTCCCTCTGTCCATCTGTACCATAATCCATACTGAGATGTGCCTCTAAGGTATCTCAATACATGATTTTCCACCTTCCAAAACATCTTGGTAGGCTGAACCATAGCTTGACTAAGCTTGTTCACAACATAGCACAAATCTGGTCATGTGTTCACTAAGTACATCAATGAACCCACAAGCTGCCTGTACACAGTAGCCTCTACTACTTCTCCTAAAGTAGCATCCTCCTTCCTCCAGGTACCTGCTAGAGGAGTCTGCATGGGCTTGCACTTCTCCATGTGGAATCTCCTGAGTATCTCATTGGCATACTTGCCCTGAGACACAAACAAATGCCCATCCTTCTGCCATACTTCCATGCCAAGGAAGTAATGCATGAGGCCCATGTCTTTCATCATGAATTCTCTTGCAAGGTCCTCCTTGCAAGACATGATCAACTGATCATCACCTGTCAATATGAGATCATCAACATAAAGTACAATGATCAACTGCTTATCTTTCACCATGATGTGGTATAGGTTCAGATTTGCTTCACTCTTTATGAAGCCCAACCCGATGAAGTAGTTATCTCTCCCGGTGTACCAAGCACGAGGTGCTTGCTTCAGCTCGTACAAAGCTCTCTTGAGGTCTCAAAACCTTCCAGCTACTCTATGTACACCTCTTCCTCAATCTTTCCATTGATGAATTCAGTCTTCACATCCATATGATGGATCTTCCAACCCATCTGTGCTAATAGTGCCAACATCGATCTGATAGATGAGTACCTTGCGACAGGAGAAAAAGTCTCATCATAGTTAATCCCCTTGCCCTATGAGAAACCACGAGCAACAAATCTTGCCTTATGTTTCTCCACACTACCATCAGTAGCTTGCTTTACCTTGTAAATCCAATGGGAACTCACAACTGACTTGTTCTCCGGTCTTGGAACCACATCCCAAACACTGTTACAAACTATGGAGTCATACTCCTCCACCATAACATCAACCCAAATCGGTTGTTGCACTGCTTCCTCAAAGGAAGATGGCTCGGATTCAACACATTCCCCAACAAGGGCCATGTATCCAGTGTACCTTTTAGGTGACCTCCTCTGTCTGTGCTGATAAGATGGTTCTCCCACATTCTCTCTTGCATCCTAAAATAATTTGTCAGCTTCTCTTGTGCGCTTTTGTCCATCTCTGGAAGACTCCGCTTGAGTGGATGTGTCCACTCCTGGATCTTCTGCATGCGGTTGCTCCACATCAGTTTGAGGCTCCTCCTCCTTAGGAACCAACAATTCCTCCATAGCCTCTAGTTGGAGCTCCCTCTTAAGGGAAACTCACATGGACTTCTACTCATCAAACTTGAGATCTCTGCGAACCACTGTCCTTCGATTGGTAGGAAAATACGCCCAATAGTTGTGGGGTGTATCAGTGAACCCCACAAGTATCCCCAACTTTGCTGTCGGCTCAAGCTTCTTCCGTGCATGCTTTGTCACATGGAAATATACTGATGAGCCAAAGATCCTAAAGTGACCCACATTTGGTCTCTTACTAGAGAAAGCTTCCTCTGGTGTCTTCATCCCAAGTATGTGATGCGAGATTCTATTTTGCAAATAGACAGCTGTGTTGCATGCCTCAACCCACAAATGAAGTGGTAGGCCTTGGTTTTGCAGAATCGCCCGAGCCGCCCCTAAAATCGTTATGTTTTTCCTTTCAGCCACCCCATTCTGCTGTGGGTTATGAGGTGCTGTCAACTCTCGTTTAATTCCTACCGCTGCATAGAAGTCCTTAAACTCTTGAGAGACATAATCTCCACCATTATTGCTTCTCAAGGCCTTGATCTTCTTCCTTGATTCTTTCTCGACCAAAGCTTTGAAATCACAAAACTTTGAGAAGGGTTGGTCCTTCTTCTGCATGGAATAAATCTAGCATTTACGAGAATAATCATCAATGAAAATCACATAATACCTTTGCTTCACTGTGGATGCTGTTGAGAATGGTTCACACAAATCAGTATGAAATTGCTCTAAGATTTCTTCTGCTCGACTGTCTCGATCATGAAACGAACATTTGGCGTACTTTCCCAAGGTACAACCTTTGCATTTGTCAACTTTCTCAAGTTTACTTTTGGGAAGTCCTGTAGATATCTACTGCATTATCTTTAAGGCCCCATGATGCAAATGGCCCAACCACCTGTGCCATAACTCACCAATGTCTTGGCTTTGCACCAATTCTTATTTTGAATTCAATGCTGCACAATCATCTACCTCTAGTTTATAGAGATCTTTCACTCGAATCCCGATCCTCTTGGTCTGACCCATGGCTATGTGTCTTAGGAACGCCTTTCCTTTACTGAAGATAACATTGTAGCCTTTTTCCTCCAACATCGCGACCGATACCAAGTTATTATTCAGTCCAAGCACATACTTCACATCTATCAAGGAGAGAGGAGCTCTGTGCTCCCTTTGAAATGCAACCACGCCCACTCCTAAAACATTGTACTTTTCGTTGTCACCCATCTCTATGCACATCTTGAGGTCTTTCTCCTCCATGGTACTGAATAAAATTTTATTGCGGGTCATGTGGAATGAGGCTCCACTGTCAAGATACCAAACACAACTCACCAACGATGACACCATGCATGTAATGAGGGTAAAGTCAATTTTGAATTGAGAGGCTAATGCTCACCTTCCGATCCTTTTGAGGATCTCTTCTTGGACTTCTTCGATGGGCAATTAGTTGCATAATGTCCCATCTCGTGACAATTAAAGCATCTCACTTTAGACTTGTCAACCTTCTTCCCTCCATGAGAAGAATTCGATTTGGAATGGGAATCCTTCCCCTTCCCTTTCCTTGCCTTACTTTCTAAGGCCAAATTTTCTTCATCATCATTCTTGGATGATGAACCATCTCGTGTACTCCTCCTGATCTCCTCCTGCATCAGATCCAACCACAGTCGTTCCCAATCCGACAGTTTCTCCCTTCCATTCACAAAGTCTTGTTAGTTATTCTAGCTCTTTGAAAGGCCAAGGAGAGCGAGGCTCACCATATCATCATCAACAATAGTTATTCCCACACTGCCAAGCTCATCTCTACAGTTGGTGAGCTTGTTTAGATATGTGGAAATAGTATCGCCCTCTTCCATCTTGATTTTCTGAAGCTTATCCTTGAGCACCAATTTCCTCTGGTCGCTACTGTTTTGGTAGAGGTCCTTCAATGTCTTCCACATTGAGAACGAAATATCCTTCCCATGGAGACTTGAGACAATATGGTCTCGAATTCCCTCTAGGATGATCTTCTCACCTTTGCCACACACTTATTCCACTCAGCCAATTCTTGTGCATTAGATGCAGCTAGCTTTGGGATTTCTTGATTAATGAAATCATTCAAGCCATTGTCTTCTAATACAACTTCCATTATATCTTTCATCCTATGCAATTCGAGCTGCCTTCCAAGGCATACTCGAGTCTCAAGTCATATAACGCCATTGACCAACCTGAAGTATGAGATGAATTCGATTTGTACATGAAACCCCGAACTTAAAAGTTTTAATTTTCTCCTCAGTATACTGTTCACAGCTCTCCTTTTCTCTGATACCATGTAGAAATTCTGACTGTAGATTAACCTGATAATGCAATACATCTAAAGAAAAATACTTTAGTCTACTTCTACAATCAAACTTGTGGAAGCTTAATAGATTTGAGTAAGATCAAGTGGAATACATATAACCAGAAGAAGAATCAATGCACATGAAACACAAAAGAATACTCTGGGGAAAGCCTCAACTAAAAACCCCACTGTCTTTATTATCATACAAGTGGAAATATATCAGGATTACACAAAGCTTTAGCTCTCATGGCTAGCCACCTCTCAGTACATTCCCTCACTGATGCTCATAGACAAAATAGATTGCTCATATGCGTTCTCCTCTACCCTCTACCCTCCAAGCTCCTATTTCCTTGCGTTTTTTTCTCCTGGGTGATCCATCTATTACCAAGTGTAACAATGATCACTCACATTGATCTTACACCCTGTAAAACTGCGCAAATCTCAAGGAATGAATTCCTTCTGCATGGATGAGTTTTGTTTATAGGAAAACTCATGCAACTGATAGTACATTGTCCTTGTCTTTAATCTCAACTGGGCCTTTCTCTGAATAGACATGCATGAGTTACTGATGAGAGAATCTTCAGTTATCTGGAGTACACTAGTTGGATGCATGCATGCATTACTTGACTGAACTCACAATTAGTTCCTCAAACAGTTTGGAACTAATTTAACTGGACTTAACTCAGTAAACTGAGCTGACTAATTACAACTCAAATATAACTCATCCTTATCTCCTTAATTAAGGAACAATCTCCTTAATTTAAGGGATAACTGTTGCATGATTTCACAAAGAATTCTAGCTTTATTTTCTCCAACTAATTAACTCAAGATGAATTAATCAATTATTTTTCAAGCAGTTGGCGAGACTAAATTTGAATTTTAATTCTAAATTTTCATTCAAGGACAAATTAAAATTGGAATATTCTTGTTGCCACATTTCAAAACAGATCCCCATGGTGTAAGTGTCCCATCCTCCTGTGCCATAGTTCATTGAAATATTTATCTCCATTGCTACCTATCAGTGCCATTGGAGATTCTAGTTGTAATCTATACAACTTGTTACTTCTGATCCCAATCTGGGCCTTCCTTTTCCAACTTGGGTGTTTGACATATACTTTCTCCTTAATGAAGAAAATGTCATAGCCCTTGTTTTGAATTTGAGATACGGGGAGTAATTTCATCCCCAATCCTGGCACATGCAACACATTAGTTTCTCAAAGCCGCTCTCCTGCTTCGGTTTGAAAGACAACAATGCATTTTCCTATGAGAGTACACTTTGCCTTATTTCCCATGATGATTTGAAAATTAATTCTTTCTTCCTGATAATTTGAAAAACATTCTCGAATTCCTATCATATGCTAAGAAACTCCACTATCTATATACCCAAACTCAAAGGAAGCAGAGCTTACTATGCAAGCAACTTCTTCTTCCAGTCTGGAAGATAACACAGAATAATCGTGATCCATGTCCCTCGTGCTTTATTCTAGAAATCTGCTTGAGTCCCTCTGAGTTGATGCCTCTGCATCATGCTCTTGACCCATAACTGATTCTTCTCTCTTGTTTTCGGATCTATGCTCTGATACCATGTGAAAATTTCTAGCCTGAAATTCTACTACAACAACTGATTTGTTTCACCTACTTATTCTTCAAAATAAGTTACTTAATAAATCCCTTCAGAAAACATTAAATTAAATTCTACTTAAGTTATCACATAATTACAGAGAGAAAAATACATGTACAAGAACCAATCACATCAACATAGTTGTTTTTGGACAATTGTCCTGAGAAAAACCTAATGTGGGAAACCAGTGCAACATATGAGGGTTTTATTAATCTTTAGCAACAATCCCTTTACAAGGAACGGTTTTACAACAAAACTGAGAGAAAACACTTGAGACTTTCCCTTGGAAACTTTCTGACACCTTGGAGACCCTTATCCCACTTCAGTGTCACCTTTGCATCACTCTGGGTGATTCTTCTTCACTCTACATGGTTCTACGTCCCATTGCATTAGCATGCGTGGGAGATATGTCTCCCCTGGACTGCATCTTCCTCTACGTCGTCTCTTAATAACACTACGTCACTTCCTCCTCAGTCACTAATTGCTATTGATTCCATCCTCTTCCTCCACCCTGCAACTCTCCCTCTGAAATCGATTTCCTTCTCTTTGAGAATCAATTTTCCTTAGCATACTAAGTATCTTCTAGTGTCTCCCTAAATGATCCTCAAATCTTCTCTTATATTTTTCCTGTTGATGAATCAACAATCGAGATTAAGTATCTAATAAACGGCTAATATTAAAATAGGCTTGATCCTCATATCTTAGAAGCTTCTCACCCTTATCTTTATTAATACCCATTAATATTTTTATTTTCCTATGTTTAGACTTATGAACCTATTAAAAATATTAATTATTTTAATAACTCCTCATCCGCGTGGAATTTCTCCAAATGATTTATGGGCCTTGGATATCTCATGTGCCTTAGCCTCTCCACCAAATTTCAAGGCTATATCACATCCTATGCTACCCAAAATCAACACTCCCTCTTAGCGAGGAATATGCTCTAGTAATGCTTCACCATAGAAGCATCACACTGATCCTACGCATCGGTCCTTTGTGCTGATGTTTGGCTTGCTATCCCACATCCATTGCACTGCTGCTTCCTATACTACTTCCCATGACACTACCATTTCCACTGCTACATCTGTATTGCAACTTCCTCTCAACATTCTGCATCATGTTGCCCATAGCACTGCCACTGCTAACTACTACAATACAACTCTCGATACTTATCCATTTCTTCTACTGAAATGGATTCTTCACCATCCCCATCTTCTCCCTGAAATAAACAAACTTTGTTCTTCCAAGAGAATTGGTGAGGATTCCTGCCACCTGTTCTCCTATAGGAGTGTACCTCAACTGTACTGCCCCTCATTGAAGATAGTCTCTCACAAAGTGACACCTGATATCAATGTGCTTCGACTAATCATGACATATTGGATTCTCAGAGAGCTTGATGCAACTCTAATTATATAAAAAAATCCTGGTCGCTTCCATCCTTCTCCTAAATATATTCACAAGCAATTTCCTAATCCATATGGCTTCGCATGACGTTGTGCAAGCTACCATATATCCTGCTTCAACCAAGATTAGAGCCATGAATTTTTATTTCCTACTACACCAGGAGGTCATTCTTGATCCAATGTTGAAATAATACCCAATTGTACTTTTCCGATCTACTGAACTTCTAGCCCAATCTGCGTCAGTGAACCCATTTAGCCTGATGTCATTGCCTTGGGTGTAAAATAGTCCATGCTTGATTTTTCCTTGTATATATCTGAGAACATGTTTGGCTGCTACCCAGTGCACCCTCTTGGGTTCCAACGTGACCTGACTGAGGGTGTTGACAACGTAACAAATGTTTAGCCTAGTATTGACTAGATACATCAGGGACCCTATACGCTACCTGTACAAGGTGGGATCAACATCTTTATCTTATGATGCATCAATCTTCTTTCAGTTTGTGATCATTGGAGTAACCATAGGTCTAAAATCATGCATCCCGAATCTCTTCAAGATCTATGTAGTATATCTCCCTTGTCCAAGGAATATCTCACCCTTCTACTGCCAAACTTCCAAACCCCCAAAATTAATGCATCTCTCCCAAATCCTTCATGTCAAATTCTATGGCTAGGTTCTTCTTGTAGTCTTTGATGAGCCTGGATGATCCTCTCAGGAAAAGATCATCCAAATAGAACACCAGGATTAGAGGCTCATTCTCTATGACAAGATAGTAGAGATTAGGATCTACGTCACTCTTGATGAACCCCATCTTCTACAAGTAGCCATGAATTTGACCGTACCATGCTCTAGGTGCTTGTTTAAGCCCATACAAGGCTTTCTTTAATATGAATACATGAGATTTCTTCTCATGTGTCTCAAAAGCCTCTGGGTGTTCAATGCATACTTATTCTTCTATCACCCTGTTCAAGAATTCCATCTTCACATCCATCTGGTGAATCTGCCACCCCATCTGTGTTGCAAGGGATATCATGGTTCTAAGAGAAGTCTATCCATTTCTTATGATCATACCCCTTAGCCACAAACTTGGCTTTGTATTTCTCCACACTACCATCTGCAGTATATGTGACTTTGTAGATCCATCTTGAACCTACCACTGATCTGTCCTGAGGCCTAGCTACCACTTTCGAGACATCATTGACCATTATAGAACTGTATTCCTCCACCATAACATCTAGCTATACTTGATTCTGAACGACCTCCTGAACACTAGAGGGTTCCCCAGCCTAAGCTACTAGGCCTCCTATTTGCCTGGTTGTGTTCGCTCCATTTTATCATTCTTGGGTGCACTAACGAAGTCCTTTATGTCACATATAATCTATCAGAGTTTCCTCATTCTTCCACTGGTAGTGGGTACATATATCGACTCTTCCTCTTCCTGAGTTTCCCCCTATTTTGAAGATTTTCCTCTAGGAGAATTGTTGGTACTAGTTTCTGTTGGTCGAAGTGGTTGGACCAACAAATCGTCTTGTGACTGCCTCTCGAAAGGCATTTCTTAGGATTTCCTGAAAGCTCTGTCCCCCATGAACTTCACATCCTGCCGAACTACTACCTTCCTACTCCCTAGAAGATAGACCCTATATGCCTTAGCATTCTCACTATATCCCACAAGATATCCTTTCTTAGTAGTTTGATCTAATTTATTTCTCTTTTCTTTGGGTATATGACAATACACCAAAGTCCCAAATATCCTGAAATGACTGACTTCAGGTGTCTTCCCGGTGAAGACCCTTTCTGAAGTGATTTTGCTCGATGCCCTGTGTGGAGTCCTATTCTGGACATAAATTGTCATGATGTATGCTTCTTCCCACAAGAATTTTGGCATATCCCAGTCATACAACATTGTCGTGGTTGCTTCCATAATAGTCCTGTTTTTCCTTTCTACTACTCCATTCTTCTCCGGATCGTAGGGAGCTTTCCACTCTCTTCTGATGCCTTCCCTAGCACAAAAATCAGTGAAGTCCTTGTCAATGTACTCTCCACCATTGTCTGAGTGCAACACATTTATCTTCTTTCTTGTCAGATTATCTACTAGAGCCTTAAACTCTTTGAATCGACCAAAAACCTCATCCTTGGTTTTCAGAAAGTATATCCACATCTTTCAAGAATGGTTGTCGATGAAGGTGATGAAGTATTCAACAACACTAAGAGATTTTGTGGACATAGGTCCACAGATGTCTGAGTGTATCAATCCTAGAACACTTTGAGCTCTATTGTTACTTCTAGAAAATACTGCTTTGGCATAATTGCCTAGAGTGCACCCTTTACATACATCATCTCGTTCGGTACTTAATTCTAGAACCCCTGATACTATTTTCCTGAGAATTCTCAGAGCCCCATGTTGTAAGTGTCCCATCCTCCTATGCCATAGTTCATTCAAATCTTTATCTCCATTGCTTCCTATCAGTGCCATTAGAGATTCTAGCTGTAATCTATACAACCAGTTACTTCTGATTTGAATTCGCGCCTTCCTTTTCCAACTAGGGTGTTTGACATATAATTTATCCTTAATGAAGAAAACATCATAGCCCTTGTTTTGAAGTTGAGATACGGGGAGTAAGTTCATCCCCAATTCTGGCACATGCAGCACATTAGTTGCTCGAAGTCGCTCTCCTGCTTCGGTTTGAAAGACTACAATACCTCTTCCTACAGGGTTACAGATTCCCTTATTTCCTATGGTGATATGAAATTTCGTTCTTTCTTCCTAATAATCTAAAAAACATTCTTGAATTCCTATCATATGCCAAGAAGCTCCACTATCTATATATCAACCTCAGAGGAGGTAGAGCTTGCTAGGCAAACAAATTCTTCTTCCAGTCTAGAAGCTAACATAGAATAATCATGATCCATGTCCCTCGTGCTTTCTTCTGGAAATCTGCGTGAGTCCCTTTGAGTTGATGCCTCTACATTGTTAGTGTTGGTATTTTCATCCCTCCATCAGTGATCAAAACTCTCTTGCTGCATGCATTCTTAGGTGTCTCATCTGATCAGTTGCATTCCATTAGGTCATGGATCATCTGTTGGTAGCGGTGCTTTATCAAATTCCCTCATGTTCTTTACCTGCTGGCCTATTTTCACAAATTCAGGTCATTTACAGTCATCTTTTGTCTTTACATTTGCAAAAGTCATTTTTAGCGTTTTAGGTCTCATTAGGTCTAGGGTTTGTCCTCATATTCTTGTAAAAGCCCAATAATGGTCAACAGGCACATGAGGAGGTCTAATAAGGTCTCAGCATCAAAAATTTTAATAATGACATTCTCAGTAATTGATTTTTCCTCAAAACCCCGTTTTGAGGAAAAAATAGATTTTTTATGTTTTATGTATAAAATTTCATGTAATTTTATTTTCCTATATGTAATAAGTTCGGAAATGCATCCCTGGTTACCTTTCCAAGCTCCTGCACTCCAACTCCTGCAAAAGAGACAAGAAATTCAAAGCATTAGTCCATCAAAGTCAAAAAGAGAGCCAAACTGCAAAACAGAGTTTTAAAGACCAAAGTGAAAAGCAAACATTAGAAAGTGGGTTTCTTTAAAATAAAAATTAAATTCATTGGTATATAAAGTGCTATTTTTATTGAAGAATTCATTTGTGGCAAAAAGAAAGAGTGAACAAAGCAAAAATCGCGTTTGGAGGTGAAGAAAGACAAATTGCAGCAAAACTGTGCTGGCACAACGCACTTGGGTTGAGGTGCGGCGCACCTGATCGATGCTGTGCATAGAGCGCAGGTTTTACATTGGGAATTGAATGGGCGTGGCGCACCAGACTGGCTTGGTGTAGCTGTGTCTTGGCGCGGTGCACCTGCCCTCCAAGCATAAATTTCACCGAAACGGTCTTGCCCAAGCTTCAAAACTCTCCCAAAATCATTCCACAAGTAAGTGAAACGTTCCACTTTGCCATTACAAGAGATTTAATAAGCTTTGATGACGTTTACATAGGTGCAATTACAAACCCTATTTTGCTACACAGTTACACTACAAGAAACTGCCTAGGGTTTGCAATTTTCCATTGTTGCTGTTTGTTCCCCTGCATCATTGTCACATTTCCCTCCACTACACTTCCCTAATTTCATTTCCCTTTCCCTCTTCCATTCACAATCATCCTACTCCCTATCCCAAAACCCTAAAAACCTATCAAATTCCTACTATTCCCAAACCCTAATTTGCATCCCCAAACCATATCACTCCCTAAAAACCCTAAATCCATCCTCAAATCTCTCATTCATCAGTCACACTCATCAGTCCTATTCATCAAATAAAAGTCACCTATTTTGATATAAAATCTCTTCATACTCATCATTGAAACATCTAAACAGTGGAAAATATGGAAACAGATTCAACTTATGAAAAGGATGAGGAAACAGTGAGTGATTCCTCCCAATAAATTCATGCACCGAGAAGACCCCATAAGGGAGGAAAACACATCCGGGAGGAGCCCACTACACTCACAGAGCTATTAGCTTGTCCTCTTGCAGTAGCATGTTTCAAACATCAGTCTTGCTTCAAGTTTTGTGAGATGGTGGAAAGAGTGAAATACCACCATGAGCTTGCTAGACTTTTTGTTCTCCATCTTCACAATGGTTAGGTCAATTTACCAGGGGTCACCTTCACTTTGACACCTGAAACTATAGCTGAAGAAACAGGTATTCCGAATGTGGAAGAATAGTGGAAAAAAGGACAACTTGTGGACAAATAACATTATGAGCCTTATATCAAGGCTAGCTATCATAAGCAGATCAGTAGGGTATTTCCTTTCAGATACTTACATGACACATATTCTCCACTCATGAAGCTAATTATCAAATATTTCAGCTATGAAGGGAGATTTTCTCGCTTGTACAACTACCATATTAGATTATTGATGCATTTCACTAGGGCGAGGATGATGAATCTCCCCTATTTCATATGCATAAATATTGAGAAAATGACCACATTAGTGAAAAGAAAACCTCCTCATCAACAATACAACAACATTTATCACTTTTCATTGATCAAGATTGTGGTTTTGCATCAGCTGAGTTTGCTGAATGTTTCATGGGATGATTTAATTGGACATGAGGTTTTCAAAAGCCCTCAAGTGACCCCATCAGTTTTTCAAGAGGAAGGAGGGCCTCCAAGTAAACCAGAGGTGCATGAGACTCAAACCACCAGTGTGCTAGTATTCATCACTTATCAAAAGGGGACAAGGAGGCTATTTGTAGCTGCAAAACGAGTACTATCTCCACCTGGGGTGGAAGGGGTCTCGTTTCCTTCATTAGATCATAGGCAAATGCTATCTTCACCCAGGGTGAAAGGGGCTTTTCGTTATTCTTCAGCAAAGCAGGTACAAGCCAAAGGGAAACAACCAGTGCATGAGGAAGGGCATTATGAAGATTAGGAGAGAGATTTTATTTTGATTCAAGATGATGATGTGGATTTGGGCCCCCAAAGCTCAAGAATAAAAGAGATCATCAAAGAGCAAGAATTTGACATTCATGCCTTAGCTATTAACCTTGTAAGGGCTAAGTGGATCATCAATTACCTTGAGCAAAGGAGCAAGCAGCTGGAGGATCAGCAGACGATCATGGAGCTGCAAACTATAAGGGAAAACCTGCAAGCAACAAAGAGGAGGAAAGTCAAATTGACACCGCTTGAGCAAGAGATTGATGCTGACCAGAAATCTTGGCTAGAGAAGACAAATATGCACTTGGAGAATCTCCTTGAGAAAGAAAATAAGGAGAAAAAGATGTTGAGGGACATGGCTTTTCATTATTTGGCAAGAAACAAGATTTGCAAAGCAAGAATAAGGAGCTTAAAAGCCAAGTTGAGGAAAACTTTGAGGAGGAAGAAAGACCAAGATAGACTCAAAATATTGGCTGAAGCTTCCTTGGCCCAACATAGTACTTAATGCAGGTCACTCAGTCCAAATTTCAAGAAATTTGGCACACTTTTTGACAATTTTGAAATTTTGAAGGAAAAAATAGGTTTTTCTGCCTGGTGCGTAGCGCCACCCGGCGCTCGCTTTTGCTAGGGACATGATCTAGAGAAAAACTCTACATTTTTGGATTTCGTGTGAAAAATTATGAATACCTAGAAATTAGTAGAAATTTTTGTCAAGTTTTGGGCCTCCAAAAGGGTCAAAAACACCTCAAAAATGCCCTCTGCCCCTTTTTGTCCACACAAGAATATTGGGAGAATTGATTTTTGGAGGGGAAAATGGACACCAAACTCAAAAATTCCACTTGTTCTAGAAAGTAAACAGACAAACCTTTCCAACAAGCCCACTTGGAGAAAATTTGGTGCACGGGAAGGCTTCCAAAATCAGCTGGGAAAAAGAGCCACACACAGGAAAAATGGCGCTACGCATAGGCCATTTTTGCCAAAAAACTCTGTTTTTTCGCCTAGTTTTTTCTCAGTTTGACTTTTTCTCTCTCATTGTCAAACTCATGATGTAAATTGATTTAAATTGATGGAATTTGATGTAAAAATGGTAAAAATTCACTCATGGAGGTAGATACATCATGTATAGGTGGTTTTGAAATTGAATGAATAAGTTTCCTAGGTTTTAGAGGCAAGCTGTTCCACTGCCTATTTTTGAGTTCTTAGTTTAGATCTTGTTGAAACAGATCCTAAACTCATGAATTTGACCCCTAAAGGTTAGCATGGGTTGTTTTTTGCCTATATCTAGTAATTTTTCAGTCATTTGTCAAGGTTGGACTCTTTTGAAAGCTTTGAGCATCATTGTACATTCATCTCTGTAGTTTGGCAAGGAAATAAACCAGGGTTTGCAGCATTTTGTGGGATTCTTGTGGCAAGGTGATTTATTATTGTTTCTCCTTCTGTAATTCAAGTTATCATATGTTTATGTGTGCCATTATCTCTTTCTTTTTCAACTTAACTAAATGAATCAAGTATAAAGGTGGAAATCATTGATGTTGAAGTGCTCTACCTTAGGGTTTGTTTAACTTTTCATGTTTTCTATTGTTTGAAGAGGATCCATGATACTTTCATGCCCTCTCCAACTCATCACCTGTCTTAAGACTCTCCATTTCACTTATTTCAAAGTACTAAAGCATTTTCCTACCTCGCCCCATAGAAATATCTGCAAGACTGAGTTCATTCCTCGGACCCAAAACTACCTTTCACTTTTGATCCAGCAAACCAACATAAAATTAAATCAAACTCCTCTGAGCATATACCTACCCTAAAATTAGTCCTTACATCAGTCATCTCAAGCCTCAATTTCTTTATTTTCCTGAGATTGACAAGGAGAGAGCCCTCTCCAGACCTGGTAGCGCTAGCTACCAGGTTAAGTGTGGTTTGATGTTACCCTAGACCTGCCTTTCTCAGCCTGAGGTAGATTTAGGCCCTAACATATATCATGCTCTGATACCATGTGAAAATTTCTGACCCAAAATTCTATTGTAACAACTGATTTATTT